>CM033798.1:42562558-42657177 GCA_019656835.1 Rhododendron ovatum | reverse complement strand
CAGTTTTTTAGAATTTCACACAAATAATACGAACCGTTCAATAATTATTTGGGTGGCTCCATAAGATTACTAGCTCAATGGGATAACTATAAATGTTTGATCAAATCTTTTAATTATTCGTCCAAAATTCAAGATCCTGTATTTTGAAGAAATTTCGCAAAAAGTTAGACATTTAGATCAAACACTTATAATTATTTGATTGAGCTATTATTAACATAGGAAATTTAAAAATTATTTTAAGATTAATAAATAATTCAGATGATTTATGTGAGACTCTTAAGGAAGTCCTGCAGACCCATATATGCATTACCATTGCACTATGGGTTGGTACCCATAGTATTTTTGAATTCTATTTTCATCATTTTTATTCTTTGAGGCTCCGTTCAGTTGCCAGGAAAGTACAAGAAAGGATGGGAAAACTAACTTTCCCATAAATTTTGTAGTGTTCAGTTGCCAAGAAAATGATGGGACCTACACTTCTAAATTTTCCTGCATGATTAAGTTTCCCACAAAACTGATCCGGCCAAAATGGCAAGATTATGCGTCGTGGGAAAATGGATTATAGCGCCAAAACACAACAAATGGCGCCAAAACATTTTTACTGACAAAAAAATGGCGCCAGAACTGGGGCTTTTCTAGGGGCTTTTCGTTTTGGCGGCTTCTAGTTTTCCATTGATATATTGCAGCACCTTGGAATTCAACCCTGCAAAACTCTCCATCTCAAGTCAAAAATTTTGGCTTTTAGCCTTTGGCCTTTTCAAGGTTAGTGTTTCTTTCTCTTTTCTTTGATTTATCTAGATCAATATTGCTAATAAGAACATATATATATATAGTTCTCGTTTTGAATGGAAAAAACATATATGTGGATCTCGTATTTTTTAATACCCAGTCTCAAATTCATTCTATTGTATTTTTAAATTTTTGTGCAGATATGTTAGATAGATATATATGCCGCATAGATGCAGTGACGTTTTATTTTGATTAACATATGTTGATTTCTCTTCATCTCTCCTGATATACACATGCGATTTGATATGTTAGTTCATTTTTTAACCAAAAAGTTCATAGATTTATTGGTTTCGATCCGGGAATTTATGAAATTTTCACTTATATGATAGATGACTCATGATGATGACTACGATGACGAGATAAACTTTGCTTGTGCTGCTATTGTGAATGTTGCTACTTTGTTGACTTCGAATGCATATTTTGAGGTTACAGACAAGAGGCCACCCCGCAATCAGTATTTAACTGTCAGACAATTTACATGGGATTTGGTAAACACACAGGAAGATTGTTTTGATTTGTTAAGGATGAATCTAGAAGCTTTTGATAAGCTTGTCTACATTCTGAAAGGGACTGGGAGGCTACATGATACGATACATTGCAATGTCGCAGAACAATTAGCTATATTCTTGCACGCAGTGGCGCACAATGAGAAAAATCGTACCTTAAAGTGTTACTTTAAGCGTTCGGGGGCAACAATTAGTTATTACTTTAATGAGGCCATGTATGCTATCATTTCTTTGCATGACGAATTTATCAAACCACCTAGAGGAGAAACACCACAAGAAATAAGAGACAATCCAAGATTCTGGCCCTATTTTAAGGTAAGCTCACATTACAGATAGATAATTGTAAGTATTAAATTTTTTTAGTGTATTATCTAAAATATCATCTTGAATTAGGACTGTGTGGGAGCAGTTGATGGCACTCATATCCCTGCTAAGTTACCAAGTGATGTCATAGCTCGATTTCGAGGTCGAAAAGGTTGGCCGTCTCAAAATGTCATGGCAGCATGTTCATTTGATTTGAAATTCACATATGTCATCTCTGGTTGGGAGGGTTCAGCGTCTGATTCTAGGATACTAGAGTGTGCTCTCACAAGAAATCATAAGATTAAATGTTCTCAAGGTAATAAACTTCCACTTAAGTTGTACCTAAAATGATAACAAACATATTTAAATCAGCTTTATGATTTTTTTTTCTTTTTTTTTTGTAGGAAAGTACTATCTTGTTGATGCGGGATACCCACTTCTTAGACAATTCATTACACCATTCCGCAGTACAAGATATCATTTGAACGAATTTAGAGGGCGTATACCAGCTAATCCTAAGGAGTTATTCAATCATAGACACTCCTCCCTTAGAAATTGCATAGAGCGTGCTTTTGGGGTATTGAAGAAACGATTTGCGATCCTAAGAGAAGAGCCTAATTATCCTTGGATGACACAAGCAGATGTGGTGATTGCATGTTGTATTGTTCATAATCACATTAGAGGAGTAATCCTCAATGATCCTCTTTTAGAAGAAGTTGATCGAGAACTACAAGAGCAACAACCGTATCGAGAGAATGCCGATGGGGTAGAAGCTTTTGATAGAAACAATGAAGGCAGGCTGGGCAAGATAATTAGAACTTCAATTGTGAATCATATGTGGCATGATTTCAATGTGCAAAATTGATAGTTTACATTTCAATTTGTTAGAGATAATATGGCTGAGAATAAAAATAAAGAAGTTTCTCATAAGTCTCTTTTTCCTGGCAAATGAACAACTAAACTTTTGTTTTCCTGCAAAATTCTTTGGTCAAATGAACACTCGCAGGAAAATATATTTCTTATTCCTTTACTTTACTTTACTTCACTTTTCTTGAGAACAACTTTCCTGCACAACATTCCTGGCAACTGAACGGAGCCTAATAGTTTCTTGGATCTCTCCCTCGACTTTCTTTCTTGTTTTGTGAGTACTTTGTCCCCTTTGTGAATCAGCAGTCCACCGCCCGAGTTTAAATTGCCATTTTTAGCCAGAGATGTGGGAGCTCTAGTCTTTCTTCTTATTTTGTTTCTGTTTATATTTGGATATTCCAAAAAAAGAAAAAGAAAAAGAAGAAGAAGGAGAATTGCAACTTTCAATGCACCAAGAAAAGAGCTCCAATGAATCTACAGCCTTCCAGGCTTCCCTTTCATCAAAACTGGGTTTCCAAATTCATCAAAATCTAGTTTCTTAGGTAGCCCCTCAATTATATTTTTTAAAAATCAAAATCGAGCTTGGTAGCAGCGAATTTTGCTCGAAATAGATGTGGGGTTAATAATCATGTAGTGGCAGCTGCGTTATTGTGTTCATCTTATTTTTTAACTTATTTTGGTTTTCTTCATCTTTTTATACTTTTTGTTTAGTTTTTCGCCGTAATTTTTCAGATTAATTGTTCGTCTCAATGAGACGAATCAGAAAAATATAAAAATATGGTGTGATGTTGAAAAAAATTAAAATAAGATGCTGGTCAAAATATTTAGGAGAAAAAGATTGGAGAGAGATAGAGAGAGGAAGTTAAGAGAGTTGTTCTGCATGCCCCGAACAAAGTCCTACTCAAGGACAGCTGGCTTCCAATTTGGCGCCAAACAATAAACCGTTTGACGCGCAGCAGGCCCCCGGACCTGTAAAAATCGTGGTTGTGCCATCATTCAGCTAAAGGAAACAGTTTCTTTAACTGAGAAAACCTTGATCCTCATACAGAGAAACATGGATACTGGCTTGGAGTTACTTTCGCATCTGTGAAATCCCGTTACTATTCGCTCTGCCAAAAAACGTTTGTTTTAATTTTGTTTTATGGGGTTTCGTTGCACTTGGAAAAATATTTACAAGAACAATTTTTTTTTGAATTTCTAGATTTTGTTCTTCTCCTACTCTGTTGTCTAGCATTAGTTTTATTCTTTTTTTTTTTTTCCTTTGTTCTTATTCATTAACCAAGAATACGTGTATCAATTACATGCATATATGTATGGATATGCATATGCCTATATATATATATATATATATATATTTCCTGGCTCAAATCGTTTTTGATGGAATCCGTTTGGAGCATATACAAACGACTTCTTGGAATTGTAGAGACCTCATGCTTGCAAACTGTATAGACATACTGGAATTCATGACTTGCAGATATTTCATGTCGACGAGAAAGACTTTATGAAAATAACTTATGGCCGTTTCCGATGTAAGTCATTTTATGCCATATCATAGAAAATACATTACCCTAAAGAAAATGGGAAGTGATTTTTACACTCTTTTTTGTCTTTTTAGCTATGTAAAAATACAACCTTGCCCTTCAATATGTCCAAAAGTGAGACAATTAAAGGGCACTGTTGTAAGTCTAGAGGTTAGGGGAGATGAGAAGGATTATCCGTTAGGTGTGAAGACTTTTGAGCTGCTCAGAGATCCCTCATTCTCTTGGGCTTTGTAATGCAGCAAAAGCGGCTGCTACACACTTTTTGTTTGAGGCTCTCTCTCTCTCTCTCTCTCTCTCTCTCTCTGGGGGGTCGGGTAGGGGCTTTTGTTGGTACGTAGATTCCATGAGATTTAACCAATGGCTTTCCATTTTGAGAAATCAGAGTGTGTAGAGAGGTAGGAGGAGAAGAACACTTAAAGAGAGTGAACTAGACAAAACATAATCTCTAAATTATGGAACGAAGAGATGTAGGATCTGAAATGTAAATGTTCTGCTATATTGGTATGAGCGTTACACCAGTCAAAACTTCCATGAGCATAGCTATAAATCCTTGGATTTCTCATCCTGAGATGGGAGTACGGACACAATAAAGACAAAGGACGAATACTTCCGTCTTTAGCCTAAATTGCTCCTAACCTTTCTCTTTCCTTCCTTTCGAAGTTATGACCTTGCGGATGGAGACGGTTTGTCAAGACCGACTCCAGTAAACACTCAGAGGAGAATAAATTGTTCTATTTCATATTCGCTACTCTATTTGTTATTTTTGCCCCTGGTTTTAGAAGCTTATGTTATTTGGATAGGCCGAATTAGGCATGCATTTTTTTATAATCCACACTTTCTTTAAATATGCCAACTCTGAGGTAATATATATTATATACTGTAATATTCAATTTGAGGATTGGTCTGTTATTGTGAAGGAGACAAAAAAGGTAATTGACCTAGGGTGCTTATAGCCTTCCTCCAGTGTCTACCTTCACAATGTGTATACCAACATGGCACCAAATTGAAGTTACTTGTAAAGTACTAGAAAATAGTAACTAGCTCTTTCTCAAGTAACTCTTTCTTACTCGGTATTTTTTCCAGGTAGAATTCTAGCTCACAAACTAACGTATATTGATGAGCAAAATGAATTCCTAATCATAAGTGATTAGTAAAAAGTGGCTATGTATGGAATAGTGCATTTTGAATAGTAATAACATCACGTAGTATTTTTGGGCAGTAATGGAAACCATGCCAACAAATCTTGCTATTGAAGGAGAAATGAGTGTTCAGAATGTGCATGCCAGCAATCCAAATTCGAAGAAGGTCAGGCAAGATGCTAACCTCGAAAAGGTAACCTCGGTCAGTTTATTTTCTTTGAGAGATGTTAGCTATCTTCTTGAGAGATGTTAGTTATCTTCTTAAGGTTCTATAGTTGCATTGATGTTCTTTAGTCCCCAAGTCCATGCTGACATGCCTAGTCCTTTCGTGATGCTTATTTAGTCCTTAGTTGAATGCTTGATATATGGTTACATATGCATGCATGGTCTTGCTTGTTCTAGTAATCTAGTTGTCTCTTTGCAAAGGGCATGCTTGATATATTGCATTTCTACCATCAATCTTGATACCCACTATAAGCCTCTTGGCCGCCTCGGCATACTAGAGGTGACGTGCTTTTCATAGGTTGCTAGAAAACAATAAACAAATTCTCAATATTTTGAATATAAACCGTTATCTTAAGCTCCGGGAATCAAGAAGCTCAGGATAAAAATGCAGATTGATCTTCTTATCTTATTATTATAGGTCCGAAATTGCTTATACAGTTGTGCCCTATCTTGTTGATCCTAAAATCAAACGACAGAGGAAGTAGAAAAAAGAATAACCAACTTGGTAAAATCGATCTACCTGGGAAGGATATGGTAAAAGGTCAAACTCTATAAAATCTGTAACGCCCCGACTTTCCGAAAGTAATATAAAATAAAATCTTAAGAAAATTTGCTAAATAAATATAATTTTTCAAAATAAAGTTTAGCTATTACAGTCACAAGATTAATTTTACTGATTCAAAATACATTAATTTCAGAGCTGACTCTAAGTTTGATACAAATCCGAAACATACTCGATCTTCGTTTCTGATATTCATTCCGTGTCGAACTGCACCATCTTTGAATTCTCTCCATTGAATCCTGCACCCTCTGGCAAATTGATCGCCGAAGCAAACGATTTGCCAGGATACAGACGTATCCGTGAGTGATAAATCATCCAGTAGAATAATCCAATCCAACCACCCCTCTTACTTTACAATTAGCAGGTAATAAGATAATATTGAATCGAAGAAACCAAACAAATATTCTCTACATAAGCCAGTTCATTACTATCCATAACCTAATGTGAAATCTAAGATCTCCTCCATGGGATCTTTCCTCCCTAACCGCTAGCCATGCTCGGTCTCATGAGATCACTTCTCTTTGCTGTCGCAGATACACCTAAGTTATGTACCGAGTATGCATCTCAATAACTACAACAAAAGGAAAGCTTATCATGCCTGAATCACAACTAGGGTTCATCTATCTTATATACCACCTCACAAATCACTTCACAATCATCACTGGACACCCGCCAGTCTATCAATTTATCACTGGATACCCGTCAGTTTTATTTTCATCAATTTATCACTGGACACTCGCCAGTTTTATTTTCATCACAAATCTCATCACAATCACCAAAATCCGCCTGTAGGCAATCTAAAAATAAAAACTTTCCAGTTTATCCATTATCTAGTATCGTCTAGATGAATTCTATTTCGCAATACCACCACATGTCTCTAGGATCCAATCTATCATTCGAATCAAGTACGGCACAATATACAATTAATCAATAATAATTAAAATAATTAATAGATAATGAAATCACACAACTTTTTATGGATGGGCCATTGTCCTTAATCTTGTATGGTCACAATGTCAATAATCAAGTAAGAGTGTTAAAATAATTTAAAAGGAAAATTTTATGGGTTCTTATTAATTAATTCTAAGATAATAGATTAATTAAAAACTAATTAAATACATTAATTAGATAAAAATATTAGAATATTTATCATGACCTTAATAATAACCCTAAAGGTCCTATGCAACCAGTTGAGTGTCAAAAGTTGGGTTCAGATGGTCACGGGATTAATTTAAATAAAGACGTTAAATAAAGTGGCCGAAAGTGAAGTATATAGATAATAAATAATTTACAAATTAAAATATATTACGGTTAACAAAATCTCATCTTCAGAATATAGAGAGTCTAAATAAAATTATTCGGGCATTTATAATAAGGTTCATAAGGTCGTAAAGAATTTTTGATCGGAAACGCTATAGAAATAACAATAAATAGTAAATTAAATAAAAAAATATTAATTTAACAAGATATTATCTTTGAGATGCAAGAAGTCTAGAAAAAATTAGTTTGAATGTTAAAACATTGTTTGGAAGGTCACAATGATTTTTCGTTTGTAAACTTTGATAGATAACTAATAAATAATTTAATAAATAGATAATTAAATAAAAAAAATGATCTTAACAAGTTATGATCTTTGGGTTGTGAAAAGTTTAGAAAAAATAGTTTGCGCATAAAAAATGAGGTTTAAAAGGTCGTAAAGTTATTTCGAAATATTTAAAATCAACTCAATCTACCAGATAAATTAAACTGATATAATTAATACATGTTATACTAAGTTAATATTACGCTGTAAGAAAATAATATCAGATCAGTAGTTTTTCATAATATTAATACTAGAAGGAATTGAAAAATAAATATCAAAAGGGTCATCTTTTTTGTAAATAATTATAATTAAAGTGTTGGGCTTAAAAATAATATCAAATTGGTAAATATGGCAGAAAACGCACGGTTAACTATATTTTTTTCGTTCAGGACATAGGGTTAAGCATATAAATACTTAATATACTTAGAGAAGAGGTTGGATATGATGATAATACCTTTAATCAGATCGAATTGATTTAAAAACAAATCTTGAATTTTGGAGAAGGAGACTTCGGATTCTTTGATCGGGAGACTTTGGGACCGAATTGGACGACGTTTGGTAATGCTAGGAGTAGTAGGAAGAGATTGAAATGGTCGGATTGAGTTTCGGTTGGATCTTAGTACGAAACCCACCTTTCTCTCTCTTTCTTTCTCTCTTTAAAACTTCATGAATTGGAGCTTGGTTTTCTCTGATTTTTTTCTCTCTTTTGGACTGGTAGGGCGTGAAAAATATTGTGGTGTAAATTTCGTAGATCAATGGGGAGGGGTATTTATAGGAGAATTTTGATGGAAGAGAATAATAGTAAATTTAATGGGGTTGGGTTCATGGGATTTGGAATGGACGAATTTAGCTTGGTTTTAGGGTTAGAGAGGAAGTAGAGACTCAGTAGGAGAAGGAGAGATGAAAGAGGTATGCATGCATGGAAATTGGAGAACTAATAGGATAAGATAATTATATTTGCATATATTTTTTAAGGAAAAGAATTAGTTTTATTATTAATAATACTTTTTAAATAATTAGTCGATTACTATAGACTATTTGATTAAAAATAATTTCTTTATTAAAAAAAAATTAGGGCAAAAATCCGGATCGTTACAGAATTTTACCCACCAGACTCTCAATTTTTGGAAACGTTGAGGGGTCAGATCTTTCCTCCATATCCGGCCTGCCTCCATCTCCGGCCTCAACTCCTTCAGCCAAACACGCCGTGGTAGGAGTAGTACTATAGAGACTCCTATATCAATTTTTTTTTAGAAGATGTTGGATGCATTGGATGCCACTTTCCTCGGGCAATGTAAAAGAAGCCAGAAGGCCTAAAGTTCTTGAACTGTGCAATGGCAATTACTACTATGAGAAATACATTAATCTACCACCCCCAACTACCTCCCCTATACCACCATTACTGTACTCATACTCCATTTTTGAACCCAATGGGCAATAAAGAGGGGGAGGTGCTGTGCACTGTGTTGTGCACCAACAACCAGATCTCATTTGGGCTACTTTACATCCGAACCGTTTGTTAGTGAAGTGATCGAGATGAGATCTGAGTCACAACACAGTGCACAACAGCCAACCCCCCCCCCCCCCCCCCCCAATTCCAAAAAAGGTTGCTATCTTTCCTTACTCTCTTTATCTCTCCCTTCTGCACGAAAAAGGTTGCTATCGTTCCAGTTTACCAAAACAGAGAAGAGTCTGGAAAGCAATTTCTCCTTCCTTCCTCCCCAGACGCATCTAATTCCACTCCAAATATGGTATTCTTGCACTTTCTTTTTAAATCCCCTTCCCCGTGGTTTTTTAGTCTTTTTTTTATTGTAGAACAAGGAAAGACATATTTGCATAATAGTATATACATACAATGATAAAAGGATAATATAGTAGAAATTACAAATAAAGAGTACGATTTTTTTTGCAAATCGATAGTGTATATTTTTACAACATCGGAAGTCATTTTCTTCAAGTCTTTGTTACTTCCATTTCTACGTCTCTTTCTTAAAGGCATCTCGGGGGATGCAAGGAGATCATCAACATGGGCCTCCTGCAGCTGCCCTGTTGTTTCTCTCCCTCTACAACCTCTCTCTCTCTCTGCATTTCATTTTCAACATTCATTTTTTCTTCTTATGGTTATTTGGAGTGTGATGTATTCATTTGATCCTAGTTTTCTAATCTTCCAACCCAAACTAATATAAATTTAGTTTAATAAATTATTTGATTTTAAGTACTCACAACCAAACCAACTACACTACACTTATCTTCAAAAATACTCCCAACCAAAACAACAATGTCTTCCCCTTCCTCTGTTGTCATTCTGGAGAAAACAAGCATCGCTACTCCGGGCAACACAGACACCTACGTGAAGCTGGAGGCTCCCAACGCTAATGCCCTAGCCTACTCAAGTATCAGCCTTCACGTGACGAGGTCTCGAATGTCTTGGCCAAGAGCTCTTGCTCTGCGGAGGAAATCATTGCCATAAAGGGGGTGTGCCTGAACGTAGGCTACACCTTTGCTGGTGTCCAGGCTGATCCGGCTCTAGAAGCTACGGTGGAGTCCGACTCTCATGGTCAGAGATGGAGCTAGGGAGGGGCCAGTAGGGGCGGTCACTCCTGTAAAAAGAAAAAAAAACTTTACTTATTATATGTAAAATAAAAAATTCCTATGAAAGTATAGAGGCTCGCCCCCCCTCTAATATTTTGGGGGAAAAGAATCAAATGGTAGTAAGTAGTTAGTAACCTTTGAAATGTAAGGATACCAATGTTAACTTTGTAAACGCTACGGGTTAAATAAAACAAAATATAGTGAGGGTTAACATAGTGAGTACTCAAATATTTAACTCCCAGTTTTTACCCATAAAAATCCCTAATCGTTAAGAGGGTTTCATACATTTTCTTCTCTCTACAAAAAAATCTCCATGGCACACCAGACCTCTCTCCCTCTTTCTTGGCACAAGAATCTCACATCGTCAAAACTTTGAATACAGTTTCGAGAAATTTTGAGAACTCTGAGTAATCTTGGTGAAATCTAAATTGTAACTATGAAATGAGTGAATCCTAGACTCTGCAACACAATGGGAGATGAACTTTAGGAAGTTTCTAAATCACTTACATAGAGAGGGATAATGCGAAAATGTTTGATGCCGATTCTATCATCGATATTTTTAATGATATAAAAGAGCGGAATGCAATTGAAGATGCCTCGTTTTACTAGATAAGCTGAGGTAAGTCATTAATACTTTTGCAATATATATCAACTCCCGTGGTGGCACTGTTGATAACGATTATTATTTTGTTGTCAGTAGTAATTTTAGCTTTATCACTTTGGATTTTTGTGTTACATTGTTTGGAAGGGGGGAAACATGATAATAGAACTTCCCAATGTATAATCAACTTCTTTTATATGCTTGCCCCTTTATCTTTTTTAATATTATTTGATTTTCTATCTTAAAGATATGGTGCAAAGGTCGTCGCCGCAGCAGGCATTCCGCATAGGCATGACACGTTTAAGAGTGCCATGCCACGATACATGTATAACACGAGCACGAAAAAAGCACGGGCACAACACATATACATGCACAGCACGAGCACGAAAAAAGTACGGGCACGACACAACATGATTAAAAATTTAAACACATAAAATAATTAATCACAAAAGTAGATGTAAGCGACATGTACACTATTTGTCCTATTATTGATGTGTCATAATGTTGATGATTACAAATAAAAAAGTATAACATTTATTTTTAAATTTGCAATTGATTGTTGATTGATAGTTGAGTAAGAACTAACTTAGTTAAAATTTACTCAAACTATAGTGATGCAACTCTTACCTATTTACATTCATTGTATTACTAAATTGCAATTTCCATAATATTTTGTATTTTTTAGTTTAATTGTTTTATTTTAGTATTTTTATGCAGAATTGGTCGCATATTTTATTTAAATTCTTTTGGGAGCATAATTTAGGAAAAATATAATTAAGTATGGAGTAGTCATGTTGCTATTTTTTACATTTTTGTATTTTAATGTATTCACGTTGTTATGCACGTTTCTTTTTCTTTTTTTTTTGTCTCGCATATATGGTCGCTTCTGTGTAGTAAAATTTCTGGCACCGTCCCTGCTCATGGTGAAGGCTCCGAGTCGGAGTAGGAGAACCGAGGAGAGGAGAAAATAGCGTTAGTTTACTGTTTAGGCTGTCTTTTTCATTTTCTTTTTTTGATATTATGATCCTTGTTAGGATCTATATCTTTTTGTTTTTTTCTTTTTTATTTTAGGTGTGTGTGTTCTATCACCACCTTTGGAATAAAATGAACTAATGCTCTCCGTTCTCTCTTTAGTGTTTCATTTCGTGGACTTTAACATCATGCATAATATTTTCTCTTCAAAATGATTCAGTATTAGAACTCATGAAAATTTTCGTTGTAGTAAGAAAAATAAAAGAAGAAAGAAATACGGGCTTTGCGAGATGGGCTTTAGTCAAATTAAAAGCAAATTGATAAACAAAAATAAATGTAGAAACAAAGGATAGTTCTTTGTTTTTTGTTTGTGTCAAGAAAAAAAGAATAGTCCAAAATTTGTTGATGATGCATTGATGCTCTTAGTAGTTCACCTACCAAAAGAACTAAGGGCTGGTCCCGAGAATCCGTTGGGGTTTAACGAGAAGCCTTAACAAGGACGCAACAATTCATGCATGTAGAAGAAGAAGAAAAGCCCATAGAAACATGTTAGCAAATTCCAGTCTCGTGGCTGAAACACGGGCTTTGCGAGATGGGCAAAGGAGAAGCACGTTTTAGAAATAGATGCACTGGGTGTTCTCCAACTAATTAAACATTTAACGATCATAATATGGCAAATCATTTCCTTAATAATATATTGCTTTGGCTGCAGATACCTCTTGGAGGAGATTGAAACAGTGTCCATCATACCTATTTATTGAGAACAAAATCGACGCGAATGTGTTAGCAACTTAGCAAATGATTTACAAAATAATATTTTTTGATTAGAGCATCTTCAACCCAATGCTCCATTGGAAAGTATCAAAATAATATTTTTACTTAGAGAAAAGTACTATTCATCTTCTGGGTTGCGGTGAAAATCTCTGTTCTCCCTTCCCTTCCCCCTTGATATATTCTCTTCGAGTTTTATAAAATATTCTTTTGTAGGGAAAAAATATATATTATTCATCTTTACCCCAACCACAAATTGTCTTTTTTTCTCTGAACAAAAAATTCTTATTTTGATACTCTCATGGGGTATAATGGCTAGTATAACAGTTTATTAGAACAAGCTCACGAGAACAGATTAAAAATATCATTTAAAAAGGTGAATAGTACAATTATAAGAGATAATTATATTTTCTATCATCTTCTAAATACAGTGAAGTAAAATGTTATACTCTAAAATAGAGAAGGGTTGAGATAATGAGGATGGGTTGGAGGGGCTTGATATGTATCAAATGGAGATGGAGAGTATGCATGGCCTTGTACATTTGGAAACACCAGGCCACTTGCAAAAGAGGGGCCCGGCCCTATTTCCTCATATCGATATTTTTTTTTATGTTGGGCCAATTTGAGCTTGTAAAAATGATTAAACGCAGCATAAAATAAAAAAAAAAACGTCAACGAAAAAATGGATACCCATTCTTCGAAAAGTACTCTAAGTTAATATTGGATTTGTTCGTATTGGTTTTGTCATTTGTGATACCATTTTTTCGAGAATCATGCTATGATGACCATATATGCTGACCACATCTTAGATATCATGTGATGTGTCAATACTACATTGATAAAATTCATGACAAAGGAGTCGTACTCTACCAATATGGTAAAAAGATCACATGGTATCTATGTCTATACTGTGTCCATTAGAGATGGTTACCAAAGTATTAGTGGTTTTTCAATTAGCCCTTATTGTTCTAGGTTCAAATCCCCCAAAGCTGAAGTCTGTGAGGAAGGTTTCTTTCCCAACTATTAAGCATCAAAAACCAAGCAGGAGTAGCAAGTTTTGAACTCAAAACCACTTGCTTGGAGGCCCAGGTTCAATCGCAGGTATAAGATGGACTGGTCATTAAAATGCAAGTTTACTTAAAAAGTTAGGGCCCTACATTGGGCTAGAAAAATAGTGGTTCTTTATTAATTGGGTGCCCTTCTCTAGGGCCGGGCTTGAGGGTAGGAGTTGGAGATTTTCTTGACCAATAACTCTACAACTACACCCACACACATTAGATGTGTGGTTTGTGTGAAGACCACATACTTGATTTGAGTGGGTGTGTGATTTGAATGTGGTTGTAGCATTTTTGTTTCTTGACTTGAAATACTGTTGGGGAAAAACAAATTGGATCGTCACACACAATCTCAATCTCACACAGAATGACTGAACTACGCGCTTAGCTCACCCAACGAACAAAAAACTCCTAAACAGGATCTTGGAATGCTATGAATCACAGAAAAGTAAACAAACCAGAGAAATTAAGAGAGAGGAAACAGAAACACAGAACACACAAATATACGAGGTTCAGCATATGTGCCTACGTCCCAGGAAGTCACACCAGTCCACTATGAACGAGCAAACGAGTGATTATAAGTCTTCTCTTTCCTCTCTGAGAAAAGTTTTCTCTTGCTCTCTCTCTCTCTCTCACTAGAACTCTCTAGAAATTTGCTCTCTAGTCTCTCAGAACTCAACCTACAAATGAACTCCACACTTGGTATTTATAGATTATTTCATTGCAGATGTTCTTACATCATATCTTTTGGCGAAAATCCTACGGCAACCGACCATGGGCGTCGACGAGCATGAGGGACCCATTCAATCTGGATTCCGCACAGATGATCCGAACCATTCAATAATTATTAAAAAAATCCAAGTAGGCTCATGAGAAATCAGCTCAATCAGATATACGTGATTCTCGGATCAATAAATAGAAAGATTGATCTGAGCACCTACGCATATCGGATTGAGCTGATTTCTCGTGAATCCACTTGGTTTTTTTTTTTTAAAATATTGAACGGTTAGGATCATCCGTGCGAGACCCGGAGTGGATCCCGCGTACCCATCAGTACCCATGATCGGTTGCCCTAGCAAAGTTGATCTTTTGGGGTTGGTCTCGATAAATGGAACTTAAAGTTGAAAAATATTGACCAATATGGGAAAGGTACGGCCGGACGGACTTGTATGCTTATGTGATGGATTCTTGCAAGATTAGTTTTATGTAATTTTAGTTTGTCGATTTCTAAGTAGTGACGAAATATCAAAAGATTACAAGATTAGGGTAAAAGTTAAATTGATTTACCGAGAACGAATTGTTTTATTAGAACATAGTAATTACCCGTGCCTAAAGGCACGGCACAATACGCCGATAAAAAAAAAAAGACATTACACAACACTTTTTTATTACAACTTAAAAAAAATTATCCTTCCCTTCTAGTAATCTTAAAAAACCCAAATGAAAAATTTTATAATTTATTTTTTAAAATTCTCTTCAAATAGACAAATGGTATAAATTGAACTAATTTCTTCTAAGAATAGTTTCACAACAAATAATACCACACTCGTTGAAAAAGTAGGAGCGCATACCCAAATGAAATTTATAATTAACTTATGCACAACCATTTGTTAACAGCTATCACGATCAACCAATACTTATATCACATCTGTATCTAATATAGTTCAATCAACAACTAATCCAACAAAAAAATGAATAGTTTTAAAACTCCACTTCCCGTAAGTTAATGAATGCTGTTTTTTTTTTACATTGAAAATAATTCTTGCAACGGAATGCCACAACTTAAGTTTTTTCCCCCTTTCAAATCAAAGGAATGCTACAGGCTTATAACTGAGACAAATTATTAAGCACTAATACTTTCAATCATGCATCCAAGAAATAGGTGAAACAACTTGTTACCAAAAAACAAAAAATTTAAGTTTATTCTTTTGTATGAGTAAAGTTTTTATAATATTTTTCTATTATTACCTCAGTTGATGGAAGAAGGAAATTAAATAGAGTTTTCTAACAGATGAGTTAACAATGCACAACATCCCAATAATAGAGTTAAAGATTGACGATAGGGAAAAGAAAATATTTTGATAATAAAAGGCTCATTGTTAAATAAAGAAAAAAAAATATGTTTGTCCTTAGAAATGACAACATTGCCAAAGAAGTAAGGAAAGAGGGAGGGAGGGAGAGGATAAATTTATTAAAGAAGTTGATTAGATAGCTATAACCTATTGAAAATTTGATCTGACGGCTGGAAAGGTACTCTTATTTGTATGTGTACATAAAAACCGCTCTGTTTTATAAGATTACAAGATTAGGGTAAAAGTTAAATTGATTTACCGAGAACGAATTGTTTTATTAGAACATATTGACTTATTTATGCACAGGAGAGCATCACTAACAATTTACGGACAATTTTTAGAATTTTGGCTGGGATTTTGTGTGTCAAAGTTTTTACACAGAAAGTTGAGTGAATAATTATTTCAAAGTAAATAAGAAACCTTTCCTTTAAAAACAGTGTAAATAGGTAAGCTTGAGATCTTATCAGTGTTACTATTTAAAAACATAACCATAGTTAAGTAAAGTAGGTTTCATGAGTTAATATCAACCAATGAGGTGGTAGGTAATCTGCATTCTCTTTTTAAGTGGGGTAAGCAAAATTGAATGGAGGAAAAATTATTCTATATATCTGGAGCATCGCCACGTGGTGTCTTAAACTCATTCTCCACGCTTATGTCTTTCAGGGAATGACATGGGAATAATGCTAGCATTCATAGAGCAGGAGCCCGAAAAAAAGTTTAAGTATCTCTTTTATCAACTAGCATAGTGCTTGTTCGATGCAAGAGACCAAAAAAAAAACAAGTGCACAACTGCAACAAATTTGGAACACTGTGAAGGCAATGATCCAATTAATGAAAATAAGTTTATGAGGGTATATCTGTTAGATTAAAAAAATTGAATTAATTTTGACATTCTTCAAATTAATTTTCGCACTCTCCAACTTTTAAAGGGGAATGTGAAAATTACTCCGCGAAAATTTTGCCAAGTTAATATTTGTCAAACGGAACCGGGGGGTTGCTGCGTGGCCCTTAACGCCACCGTGTCGGCAGATGATCGGAGACATTCACCGCGTAGAACTCGTTGAATACTACATGTGTACCAAAAGTCAGCCCGATTGAAAACTGATTAGTGCCTGATTGGGACACAAATAACTTGAAAAAATGGGCTTACTAATTTTGATCCAGTGTTCCAGAATATAAGTGTTCCATTTTTTTTTCAAGTTATTTGTGTCCTGATGAGGCCCATATCAGTTTTCAATCGGGCTGATTTTTGATACACTTGTAGTATTCGATGAGCTCTACGCGGTGAACGTCTCTGATCGTCCAACCGCCATCCGCACGGCGGAGTTATGGGCCGCGCAGCACGCTGCGCAGCACCCCGATTCCTTGTCAAACTAAGGGGTAGTTTTAAAAAAGTGGTAAAAGTATTCAAAGTGCTAAACCACTTTAAAAAAAAAAAAAGCTAAATTGTTTTCCCAAAAGTGCTAAAAGTTTGTAAAGAAAATGAATTAAATAAAAGTGGTAAAAAATCAAGTTATTTATCAAAAGTAGCCTGAATTTTTTTTTGAAAATTAGTTAGGCTTTTTGTTTATAAAAAAGCTCGAACTTATTTTAGGAAATTACCCGTAAGAATAATAGGAAATCAGCCCTCATGTCATTACTCCATCTATAAATGCAGCAAAGCTTAGCAGCGACCGGCGTCTCTGGCAAAGATAAGAAAAAACAAGTAAGCTCTCTGTCTCTCTCTTCTCTCTTTCCTTCTGTCCAACGTCTCTCTCGTGCTTTCTGCCTCCTCGCTCTGTGTTCATATAGCTCTCTGTGTTTGTTACTCCTAAACACAGATGCGCCATTGGTTTTAACTTCGGTACGGTTCAACTGTAGCTCAATCGCAGTTGGACCGTGACGTGTTTGATCAGCTATACGGGTTCTAGACTTCTAGCTCCAAACGGTTTTTGAGGGATATCCAGATTCCAGACCGGATACTTGATCAGTCGATGTTTCAACAAATAGGACTGGCCGGTTTTCAAAACATTAATGAAGAGAGAGAGAGAGAGAGAGAGAGAGACAGAGACAGAGACAGAGAAAAAAGAGTGTGAAAATTTTCACTATGCTTAATGCTTTTGTTTGCTACTTTTTCCTCTCCTCCCTCTTAAAGCTTGCTTTTTTTTTAAAAATTTAATCCTCTCTTAAACCAACAAAACAATGGAAGAGATTTATTAAAGTAAAATTTACCCTTCTATTTAGTTCTTTTTCCTACCATTCAAACCCCTAAATAAAATATTGGGTCTGGTAAATATACGTACGTGTTAAACTTTTTTTTTTTGTGTGTGTGGCTCTTCTCAAAGCGGTGGCTCAGCTCTCTGGCTTCTGCCCAGTGCCGGATCTAAATGACATCAATTCACCTAATTGTACGGTACGGTATGTGATACGGCACAGCTGACACAATTAGATCTTGTTGATACTTTGGCGCAAGGCCATGGACGACGTTCTTAAAAACTAACTAGGATCGTAGATCAAACTAGATTAGATTCAATCTTGTTTGATTTGAATTTTGAGTGAGATTTTTTGGGTAATTAACGAGACCCAATTGAGTTTGGTAGTAATTCCTTATATTATTTTGACAGACAGCAACAGTGATAGGCATGGGAACCATTGAAACAGAAGCCAATCCGAACTTGGTTGGTGTCAATGTCACTCCAAATGAGGTTAGCGTCATCTTTTATTCGTTTCTTCTTGTATGAAGATATCTATTCAACCTTATAATTCTCTAGCTGCATCCAAATTAGCTGTCAACATGCCTATATATATCTTCTCTCTCTCATGCCTGTGCGTGGTAACTGTTACTTGGTTAATTACCATGTTAATGCTAACTAATTTTTCCTTTGATGGAGTACCCCCAAAAATAAGGGAATTTCCTTTGGTGCATTTACTCCCAAGTCCTAGCAGGTAACCATCCATACTGGAAATAGCACGAGATTGACAATAAGGTTGTGTTTGGATGTCCGAAATCCTCAGTATGAGTGGGAATGTGATTACTAGGAATCAAATTTTCAGAAATTTTATTGAGTAGGAATATGAATGCGATTACTAGGAATCAAATCCCCAGGAATACAATGCCTGGAGTAATTATATTCTGGTGTTTGGAGCAATTCAGTAATCTTTTGCGGGATTAATTATTTTGGAAATTTGTTAAGGTCAACATTACCTCTTTTTATTGATTGAGGCAAGAATCAAGGATTCTCATGGAGTAAGGGAGGAATTAAATCCCCCACTCAATCTGAAAAATGTGATTCTTGGTTGGATGTGTCATCAGGAATCACAATCATATTCTCGACTCTCCCAAACGTGGGAATCCGTAAAGTATGGAATCTCATTCCTATTCATGTCCCTTCCAAACGTGGAAATCCCAAGTTAGGCATCACATTCCCATTCCATCTCAAGATTTCTGTCATTCAAACTGAGCCTAACATGAAACAGAAAATGTAAAGGTTGGACTGTGTAATATACATACTAATATGTTCCCTAAAACTTGTAACTTTTTTTATGATCAAATGTCCGAGCTAAATTGCGTGCACTTCTCACTTCTAGTAATTCTGGGACTCTTTAAATAACGACCGGGCATAACTTCTCAATGACCCCAAAATTTGGGATGATTGGCCTTCATAAAATTCGAACATGCATACTTATTGATTTCTCATATCCACTTGGTGAGCCCCTTGGGATTTATCTTCTTAACACTATTTGTGGCTTAATAACTAGTGCTTTAAGAGCATCTCTAACCCTCTTCTATAATTTTATTTAAGAGTGTGAATGTGACATTTTGATGGGAGATTTATAATTTATTCTCTCTTCTTTTCGACTTTTTGTACTTTATGAACAAATCTTGGAGGGTTCATCGTCTTTTTTAGAGATTTAATCTCGAAATTTTCTTTTGGTCCAATTTTCTAAAAACATTTTTAGAGAACCAAATTGGTAAAAATGACGATGAGTCCATCCAAAATTCTTTCATAAAGTACAAAAAAATTGAAAATAAATCACAAAATTAAGGTGGCATATACATGTGTCACATCCACACTCTCAAATAGAGATATACTACTAGGTAAGACTGGAAAGAATATGAACGAAGTCAAGGTGGCGTATTACTCTACTGAATTCAACTCTTCAATTGTGGGGTGGAAAACATATGTGCGACTTCCTAGAGGGAAGTACCAGTATGCGATTAATACAACTTGAGAAGATTATTTGACTTATTATATATTATCTTGTTTAAAAAATTAAGAGGCTCGATCATATTTTAAATTTTTTAATTTCTCTTGTCGAGACGAATCAATAATTCACAAAATTTTGACACAAAACTAACAAATATGATTTTGAATAAAAAGAAACAAAAAAAACAACCTTTATACTTTCTAATCCAAAACCACCCCAAGCTTTTTCTCTTCCAACTGTAACTCGAATTCATTCAAGTGTAAGATTATCTAATGTTGAAGAATCATTATCAAGTGGACGAAAATATACAGTTCAGGCCGGCTTTGAGCTAATCCGGATAAAATTGCTGACTTAAGCCCCCGAATTTTAGCTCAAAATTAGGATTCCGTATTCCAGTGGCGGCTCCAGAAATTCTTCTAAGGGGGTTCAAGAATATAAACATTATATTACCTCTAAAAATCACAACGATATATAGACAAAAATTCATCCATTCATATTGCCATAAAAAAACATCAAAGTATAAAAAATATTACAATTGTCCACGACGAGTTTTCATATTTTGAAACCGTTGTAGATAGTCTCATTATCAACGGTATCAAATACTCAATCTTTATTCATATTCTTCAAAGTTGGAGCTCTAAATTAAACCCTGAACAATTGGAAGGAAAATCAATTAAATCCAAACAGAAATTAAAAATACAAAACTTACTAACTATAGGGTTTAGAGAAAAATTGTCAAGAGGGAGAGGGAGAGAGGCGAAGAACTGAACCAGTGGAACTCGTCCTTCCTCGTTCACAATACTCGTTCCGTCGAGTCGTCGACCGTCGTTTCCCAGAGCCAGAGAGCCTTTTCAATTTCTATAGGTTCAACTCTCGTTAAGTGGTCTGATAAAAAAAAATACTCTCATTAAGTGGAGTAGTGGATGGGCTGAATTAGGAATTTAGGAGACTTTTTTTTTCATTTTTTTATATTTGAAATTTTGGTTAAGTGGGCTAAAATTTGGGCTTTTTTGTGGGTTTTTTTTTTGGATGGGTGTTCATTTTCAATGACACTTGGGTTTGGGTGTTCAGCAACACTTGGGTTGGGGTTCAGTGACACTTGACTTGTGGGTTCAAACTAAGATTAATCCAAAAAATTTACATATATTATGACTTTTTTTTTTTTGTGGGTTCACTTGACACCCCAAGCCTTAGAGTGGAGCCGCTAGTGTCCGTATAGGTATAGCAAGATATGTAATATATGTTTAATCTAGCGTTTGTATAACAAGTAAGTTAGTCCAAAGAAAAAGCTTAATTTTTCCATCCAATAGAGTCATGGTTCAAGTCTTAGGAGCCTCTTTTTCATTCCCTTTAAAATATTTTCCCCCCTCACAATTTCGTATTAGGTCACGAGAATCTTAAAGCTGGACCTGCATGTATTTGCTTAGGTTTTTTCAAGAGGAATACTCAATTTGGGGTTTGTTATTTTGGGTTAGTCTCTTTTGGTGGTAGCTGTCTTTTGGGTCAGTTTTTTGTGCTTTTTGAATTGTCTTTTTTTTTTTTTTTGCATTTGTTAGTTTTGTGCTAAATTTTTGTGAATTATTGATCACTAGTGCATGCCCGTGCCTAAAGGCACGGCGCAATGTACCTAATGGCACATTGTTAGTGCATGTTTGTGCCTGAAAGTACGACTCAAACGATTAACACACTGCAAATAAATACTGGATATTGAACCCAATATATTAACCCCATATCCAAGATTAAGATTATAAAAACCAACATTTTAAAATTTAAACATACCAACCAATGCTCTGCATCAACTAAATCGATAGGGGACGAAAAATAATTATGAAAACTCTTTTTAGTACTGGTTTTGGCCAACTAGTTTTATAAAATTGAGAAAGCAATAAGAGCAGGGGACGAAAATTAACACCTTTTTAATTTGGTATTTTTGATTTATGCAGTCTTATAAAAAAAAAGAGGATGAAATGGATGAAACACTCAGTCATGAACTATTGTTCACACAGTGTATGCGCTTACACATTTTTCAACTTAAATGGTTGGCCAATAACCATTACCTGCTTCCAAAGATTTTCCAAAACACATACAATTGAATAAAAAGTAGTCTACTTACTATAAAAATCAATTCACTACTACAGATTCACCGAATATGTGTTGGGCATTCTATCAAACACCTTAGGGAAAATGACGGCCAATGACGTGTTTTGATAATTAATATCCGCCAAGGACATTTTCATCATTAACAATTGTTCTTAATATGTCATTTGCGGGTATTAATTATCAAAACACGTCCTGAGCCGTCATTTTCCCAAACACCTTATTGGCTAGATAAAAAAGGTAGCGAGTACATGAGAAGGAAGGAAGCTAGAGATGGGAACCACGAGTTTAAATAGAGCGATCTCAATAATTTTGCAGCGACGTTATGACCGTCGTCTGCTTCGTCGGACCACACCCAACCTATTTCTACTGCATGCGTGGAGAGAGAGATATTCGAAACCTACAGGGAGAAGGGGAAATTAATTATAGAAAGTAAATTGGTGTCTGATGATTCCTCCGTTTGGGGCTCCATCTAGGAACGGGCCACACGGGCAATCGGAAAAATCACAAAAATTCTCCAATTTAGGGTTTGTTTGATAACCTAAATTCAACACTTAATACTGAATCAATTAAGTAATAAGTGATTCAATAGGTTTGATAACCACATTTCATATTACTTAACAAATTAAGTACCACTTAAAATATAGGCTAAAAAGTTGAAAAAAATTAAGTAGTTTTGAGCTATTTAATTCTGACTGAATTTTTGTGTACTTACATTCAACCGTCATACTACCACCACAACCACTTCCACCAACAACTCCACCACTCCACCACCACCAATGCCACCACCTCCACCTCCACTACCACCACTCCTCCTCCACCACATCACCACCACCACCACCACCACCACCACCACCACTCCCTCCGCTACCACCACCACCACCACATCACCACCACCAACTCCACCACTCCACCACCACTACAACTCCACCACAACCATCACCACTACCATCACTACACCACCACGACCACCGCTCCTACCACCACGACCACCGATCCACCACTCCACCACCATCACCACCACCGCCACTCCCCCACCACCACCACCACTCCACCACCACCACCACCACCACCACTTCCTCCACTACCACCACCACCAGCTCCACCACTCCACCACCACCACCACCACCACTCCACCACTACCATCATTACACCACCACACACCACCGCTCCTACCACCACCTCCACCACCACCACCATCACCACCACCGCCACTCCACCACCACTACCATCACTACACTACCACCACCACTCCACTACCTCCACTACCACCACTACTAGCACTCCCACCACCTCCACCACTCCCCCACTACCACTCCACCACCATTACCAAAAGTATATTGTGACCGTTAGTAAATTAAGATATAATTGGAACAAAATTAATTCATCATTTTTTTAATTCAGTACTTAATATATTTATCAAACAGCTTTTCAGTTTAAAATTTTCAGCATTCAGTTTCCAGTACTTAATTTTTCAGCTTTCAATTTCAGTTTTCAGTTTTATCAAACAGCCCCTTAGCCAGGGGCTCCATCTATACTTAATTCCCCAGTTTACACCAATAATATTGGTTTTGAGAGAGAATTTTATTTGAATTCCTTCATCCCTCACTAAAATGCCACTTAAATGTAATATATTTACCAAAATGTCATATTGTAAGATCCAATAGCTGTAACGTATTGAAAACTCAATCCTATGGCCCAAAAGGTGCTTTTGTTTGTATGTGTACATAAATTTTGAAATATTTCTTCAAGATACCGCTCTATTTTATAATATAGATTCTCGACGAGTGGAATTAGAAAAGCAATTTTTTTTTTAATTTTATTCAAATATTTTTAAAAATATCTAAGATAAAATCCTAAAATTGCCAAAGTGACACTTTTTGAGCTAAATCTTAAACATTTTTAAAAACATTTGGATAAAAGTTATATTTTTTTATTTTTTCGATTCGGCTCGACAAGAAAAACATTGATAATCTTCAAAATTTTAATACACAAAACTAATAAGAAACTACCAATAAACACGATTTTTTTTTTTAAATGTAGACAAAATTTCAAAAAGTGAAAGATGCCCCAAAATTAAGCGCTCCGCACATGTTAAAGTTTAAAACCATAACTCTCTAAGCCGCCCAAAACCACCCAAACACACCCAAATTTCTGTTAATCAACCCCTCCTCATCTCTCCAGTCTCCACACCCTCCCTCAAACCCTCTACGGCCTCTTCCTCCTCACCTTCTCCCCTACTCTCGCCGAGATCGCTGCCTCCTCCGGTTACGACTTCGTCATCGTCGACCACAGCGGCACCACCGTCGCCCTCGCCGCCGCCAGCGCTCCCGCCATCCTCCCCCTCCCTGAATCCAACCCAAAAAAGCCCTCGATCGGGGCCCACAGGGGATCATGTTTCCAATGATCGAAGGCCCAAAGATGGCCCCCCGTAAAGCCTTCTCGTACTTTTGGTTTGGTCTATTAAGGAGGTTTTCATTTTGTTACTATAACCGTTGCACTCAGTTGGTTTTGTTAAGATTTTAGGCTGTTTGGTTTGTGTCAGAAATGGTAATCAAGCAATTTTGGAGCTCTCATCTGGCCAATTTAATTACTCCATAAGACTGAAATTTGGGGTGGGCGAAATGACAAGGATGCCCCTTATTTTGACAGATAAGGCAGACGGCTTTAGAAATGGGGATTAGATTGGTACAAAATTGAAACGTCAAAGTCTTCAATGTTTATCTTGGGGTCCGCAAATGAGATGCAGTCAATACTTTGGGGACGAAAAAGATAAATAAGCTGCGTGGAGTTGCATTAGATGGTTTATTTGTGATGAGGATTTTAACTTAAAAAGTACCCAAATAATTATTCTGATCCATCATTGTTCACTAAAATGCTACTATTTCTTGCTAAGCCCAGCCTGTGTAATTTGAACCATCTGCTCAAAATAAATAAATACTACCAAAACACTGGATTCACATTATGTGATCTTAGGCAGAATCTACTCTCGTTGTGTATTTGTTTTTTTTGGGCAAGTTTCGTTAGTAGTATTGGTTAGGCTCTGCTACATCCTCATTTTTTACCAATTAGAACATTGTGTGTGTGGAAAAATTAAAAGTTAGATTGGTTGTTACAACTCTCATTTGGATGAAGCAAGGCTAGCTGGGTAGATGATCGAGTGACCAGCCTGTAGTGGGCATTGTTCACTTCTAAACATGGTCAATTTTGACTTCATCATTGCGTAAATGCGACAACTTAGATTGTTTTAGTATTCTAAAAAGTGCATGTCTGGTCTAGTTTTTTGGAATTGCAGGTCCAACGACCGGTTCAACTGGTAGTTGTCATTTACATGTGGAAAATGTCCTATTGCTTGAAATGGTTTTTAGTGTATGAAGTTATTTGAAAAATACCAGTTATTATGCAACTGCTTGTCTTTTGTTTCACCTTGATTACCATGACTTGAGCAACCATATACTAAGATGTTTAGTCGTTTGACATCTCATACACTTAACCCAACCAAACCTAATCGAGCTTTAAGTCCTGTCAGGTATGATACACTTATTTACACTTAGTTAGGGATGTAGTTTGTTTCCTTTTGCCTAACACTTTAGATGTGTGTTCAGTGGACTGGACGCACTGCATTTTGTCTTCCACTACTTTTTAACTATGTACCTGTAATGGCATTATGTAAGTGGCTGTGTAGTAGTTGACACAACCTTTGTTTTGCAGGATTCGAATGCAACACTTCCAAACAAGGAAGTGATGATATTTGTTTTAGGTGAGCATTTTTCCATTTGATTTTCGGCATTTTCTATCATACCTATTCATTCCTGGGAGTCGAAAATGTTTAGTTGGTGAGAAAACATCTACTTACTAGTTTCTATTGAAGTTGTCAAGGTAGATTCCTAAACCCCCCCGCCCACCTCACTTTTTTGTCAATTTATCTCTGTAATTATTTCTTTATATGATTTAAATGAAACAGTTATTATTTGATAATTATATTATTTATTTAAGAAAGATTTATATGCAGAGAGATAATAGTTTTGGGTTATATCACCAAGCTGACTTAACTTAATTAGCTAGACTTGGTAATTAAATCTGCATCAGCAGCATGTGATTGGCCCGTTCATATAGCTTTGAACTATTGACCTGTTAGACACCGGGCAACCTTTGAATGGCCAATTGTTGTTGTGCCTCATTTGTTAGGTCTTGCAACAGTGCCGATTTGTGAGAAGCTGAAAATTTACATCCCTACACTTTTATTTCGGTTCTTTTTAGATTTATATGCTTGAGAAGTTCTATTTAGTTGGGAGCAACCTTTTTATCTCGATGGGAGAAAGGTTCCTAGGAGAGAGTTTGACTTGGTTGCGCGGCAGTGGAGTTCTGAGGTTTTTGGGCGATCGAAGGATCTTGCTACTAATATTCCGCCACACAGAATAATGGTATTGTCTAACATGAGTAACAAACTCTTAGGGTTCTAGGGTTGGTTTGGAAGGAGGGAGGGATGGAGCTAGCTTTTCGCAAATTAGATAGGGTTGGTGAAGTGTAGGAGCCTGGGCTGGCGGTACTGGTGCTAGTGGTGGATTGTGCAATGGAAGGAGCTATCACGACATTTGGATCTCAACGAAAGGAACGGAATTGTAATTTTAAGGCCTCCCTATATGGCAGTAGTTATGTGCAGCATGTTAGGTCATTTGAACTTGCTTGATCACTATCCCTATCTTCCCATCGGGTGTCTGATGCTGACTCTTGGGGCTTGCTATCTGATTATACAGTGGAGAAGTGCCAGTGAAAAGAGAATCTAGAAGAATTTAGGTGCTTGTGCAATCACTTTTACGATGCAGCTAATGAGATCTGCATGCAATATGGACTCTTTATTCCAAAGTAGTATGCAAATGGTTTTACTTTTTCACAAAAATTGAGGCATGCTCTATGATCTTCACTTCTTGTAACAGGTGGTCCAGGCAGCGGAAAAGGCACTCAATGCTCCATGATTGTTGAACAATTGGGGTTTTGTCATATTAGCACTGGTGATCTTCTTGACACAGAAATAAAGTCCGGATCTGAAAATGGGTATGTCTTCGGGAAATTATCTTATATTCCAAATTTGGGCTAGAGGTTTCCTTGATTTTTGTGGGAGGTCACATTTCATATAGGATTGCTCTAGCAGTGATGTTCGCCATTTGATATTTTTATTGCAGAACAATGATCCAGAATTTGAAGAGCAAAGGTGAGCTTGTGCCCTCTGGCATAGTTGTCAAGCTTCTGATGGAGGCAATGAAGAACAGCACAAACAAGAAATTTCTCATTGATGGTTTCCCACGCAACATGGAAAATCTTGCCGCTGCTCAGAAAATTGTATGCTCCTTTATTTTTTTAATATAATTTTTGAGTCATTTAATTGGTTATTTGACTAAGCCAAGGAATTCTTTACAACTATTGTCTCGTTCTCCTATATCATCATTTAAGCTAATAGTTTTCCTTCTTAGTGACAATATTTTGCCTCAATATATTTGTTGCAGATGAAACTAGAACCAGATTTCGTACTATTCCTCGAATGTTCTCAAGAGGTGATGATAGAACGCATTTTGGGCAGAAAACAGGTATATTATTTTCAGCTGCCAAGATGCATACGTATTGCATATTGTAAGATTCATGAACAAGTATTGTAATACACATTAAAAGAAAAACAGTTTTATATGATATGAAGTTAATTTTGAACGGTAGAAATATAGAAGTTATTGCACAAAATGAGTAAAAATTTCACGTTTTCAACTATATGACATTATCGGATAAGAAAAAGTTTCATTTAGCGCATCAAGAATCATTTGGGTACCCCAAGAAGATATATTTAAAAATACATTTAGACACGGTATCAGTTTCACCTTTAAACATATACAATTGTAAGATAAGTATGGTATTATGATATGCATGTGGGTATTGTAAGATCATTTTTAAATATAGGATAAGATACATTTTCGATTGCTCATTGATTCTATTTCTAAACATGTCGAATCATATAGTACCGTAGTGTTTTTATTGCAACGGAGACAATCACATCTGACACCAATACCCTTGTTGGCGTAACACAGGGCCGTAAATAGATCTGTCTCTCCACCTCATCTCTTCTTAATTTATTCGAATTGATGTTTTCTCCTTCTTTTTTCCTGTGTATCTGAAGGGAAGAGTTGACGATAACAGTGACACCATTAAGAGGCATATTGAAGTTTATTGTGAATCTGCTGTGCCTGTGATTTCCTACTACAGATCAAAGGACATGGTTGAAATGGTAGATATCTGTGTTCTTGAAACTCTTCTTCCTAATAGCTAAGCATTTGTTTGGATCGTCAATTTGGAGCAAAAAAAGAAAATTAGAAGGAAGCTATTGTTTATTTTTCTTCTCAAGGGCAATGGAGAAAATGAACAACGTCTTCTTTTTCCCAGAAAGTTTTATTACCAATTGCTTGCTTAGTTTTTTTTTTCCCTTCTCTTTTACTTTATAATATCATCATAATTTCGGGAAATAGAATGTTTCTTAAATTCGAGTTGCTTGCACTAGTTTTAAATGGTCTTGTGTGTTGACATATCTCCCTCTTTGGTTGTCTTAGATTAACGGTGAGAAACCTGTTGAAGAAGTGTTTGACGCTGTCAAGGCAGCCGTCTCCAAGCTCGAACTCGGAATCAGCGGGAAAAACTCACAGGAGTTTTAAGTATGGAACTGCATGGCCTTAAACTATGTGTTGAGGTGATTCTGCTTCGTAGCTAATTATATTGGACTATGTATTTACCCTAAGTTATGCAGTCCTATCTAATTGAGTACACATCGAAAGATGCGAAATATTAAAACTTGGAATTGGGCTATGTATTGTTAACTTAGTTATGCGGTACTCCATGGGTGGGAAACTACTTGATTATGGTAAGGGCACTCATCTTTAGTCATGTGATGAGGTTTCAGAAAATAACTTACATCTATAATAATTTTAATTATAGTTCCATATCGTTACTTAGTTACACAGTACGTTAAATTACTCAGCTGAGGCACTCTACTCTTCAGTTACGTGATGATGATTGAACAATTAACCTGTAGGCCATGTTTGATGCCAATTGTTGTTTCAAGGGAATTGGTAATGGGGTTAGAAACTTAGAATGGTAAGGACAATGGATGAGTTGTGAACTTGTGGTGAAGGTTAGCCCCCCGTTTTATTAGATTTGCCCGGTTTGCCACCATATTGGATTGCTTGAATACCGGATCCTGAGAGCATATGGGACTGATTTCAAGTTCTAGGGTAAATTTTGGTAGGTTGTTGATCGATTGGGTTTTTAATGAGTGATTGACCCATTTACGATCCAAGTATTTATAAGACCACGGAAAAATTACGGCCCTTGATATGCTTTGGCATTTAATGCTCGTCAAGGACACATCTTTTGTATTAATTATACTTGCCAAGGATAAAATTCTGGGTATGTTTGGTGACTATTTTATTTTCACTTTTTTGTTTTGTTTTTCAAATTTTTTAGAAAAGAAAAAATAGAAATATGTTTGGTAGGCACTTTTTGTTTTCATTTATTAAAAACAACTTACAAAACTTTTGAAAAAAGTGGAAGTTGAAAAAATGAACTTTCACTTTTTTTTTTTTTTTTAAAAAAAAAGTGAAAGTTGAAAAAATAGACCTTTCACTTGTTTGAAAACAGGGTTCCCAAACATCTTGTCTGTTTTCACTTTCAAAAAACGAAAACAAAATGAAAACAGAAATTGCTTTTCAAAAAATTAAAGTTTAAAAGTGAAAAATGAAATGGTTAGCAAACATAGCTTGCAAATTTTGTGAAAATTCTCATGCATGATAGTGTCCTTGGTGGATATTAAGTACCAATAAGTGTCCTAGCCGTAATTGCCCAACGACAACTATCCATATAGAAACCGACCCATTGTCTAAACTAAATCCGACCCGCCCATTAATATAATTGTCTATTTTTAAAATTTGAGAATAACTGCACCCCCATGTAATTACCGAAAAAAACACCTACCCCCGCCCCGCGCAAACAACACACAAGTTGAGAACAGTGTTGTGAATATCGTTTCATACTGGCCATAAACCGGTACATATACTTTGGTGTTTTGTACTATCCAAAATACTGGTCTATACCGGGTGTACCAGCCTGTAACGGAATGTTGGCCGGAACACAAAAATTAGTGTTTTTCTTTTTTAACAAAAAGCCATGAATTTTAAGGTATTTTGACAAAATTTGGTGTCTATTTTATATTAGTCATGTTAATTTGTTACTAGAACTAGTACTAATTAAGGTGTATCAAAATGTTAGAATTTATTTTATTTCTTTATTTTAAGTTTTAGAATTATGCAAAAGCATATTAAAAATAAATTAAAATGCATATTGCGATAAATCCGAAACACTGAGATACAAACCGATACTGGTACATACCGTCTCATTGAAAGAAAACGATATGTACACTGGTACGAGATTGATAAAGGTTGAGAATGGCAGCAAGTTCTAATCCCTGATCAATTGATCCCTATTAATGGCGTCCTCATAAGCCCACCTTTTTGTTTGTTTTGTTGTATTTCTGGACCGGTAGTGTTCGCTTTAGTGAACTTTGTTTTGGTTGGGTTTGATAATAATATCAGGTTGATTTGGTTTGTCAAAAAAAACAACAATGCACTCATGTCATTGTCATGAACGGACCTTACGACGACACCTAAAATTGGTCTGCTTCGACAGTGGACGTCTTTTGAGCTTTTACAAGAGTAGTAGCGCTTGTGCTCGTGTCTTCGTTGTGGTAATTTTGGTTTCTTTCCTGTAATTTGAGATGGAATTTTTGCTTGCCTTCAAGCTTTTGTAAATGCCGAATGGTTTGATTGAATATTCATCGAGTGAAGGAAATGCGAAGGATGGAATTGGAGCGAAGGAGGAAGGAATCTGAGATCAAATGCGGGAATTTGTAAGAACCACGTGAAGGATGGAGACATGGAGTGTTTATCTTCCCTATCAGATATGTGCCCGCCCACATTTCAATCACAACAAAGCTTACAAATAAGACCATAAACTGAATGACAACAAAAAACATCACCAGAGGTCCAGAAGTTGAATCAGAAGTGCCATTGATGCACCAAGCAATTAAGAACCATGATAGTATTTCAATACCACCGTTGATAGGTTAACTTCTAACTGTTCTATAGAACATGGATGAGGGCCAGCCTAAGGGATTGGGGTGCCCAAGGTCTAATCTAAAAATTGTGCCTTAAAAATTTTCGTGTTCTTCGCCCCGAGTTTTCTACATTTTGGACCGGCCCCTGTGTGCGATGCTTTTCAAGGATTCGTTTTCCCCCCTTTATATATATGTGGAACCGATCCCTTTTTTTCATTTCTGTTCACAGAGAACGCAATGTCACTCGATATAGCAAAAAAAGTGCTACAGAGACACTGTTAATCACCGAACACGGAACAACTCAAAAAAACCCACAAGCAAAAAGAAGAAGAAGATTGTATAATACTGGGTAACTTTTGTAACAACCCAGAACTCCCAAGCTACTTAGTAATCAAAGAAGAAGAAGATCAATTGACTTCTCGGTTTTGGTATGAAATCTGTTTAGTTTGGTCCTAAAGGCCCAATGCCCATTACAATTGTGTAGGCCTTTTTTAAAATAAGATTGGGCCTTTTTATTTTTCTTATTGGACAAGAAAAGATCCCTACTCAAGCCTAAAACTAAAAAATCCAAGGGTGCCCCTATTTTTGAGAATTTTGCGGATGCCTAAGGCCCAGGCCTTGTGGGCCTGGGCCGGCCTTGACATGGATGAGTTTGCGTTGAGTGTAATTGTTCACCTTCTTTTAAATATGGTGAACAAAATCCTCCCTCCTATTGATTGAAATAATGTGAATCCCACCGCAATTGATGTCCTATTTATCAAAATGTGTATTGCAGGAGTAAGCATGACACCACTTTGTAATAAAATTCACACCATTTCAATTAATAAGAGGGAGAGTTTTGTTCAACTACAAACTGGTTCATGCGGCAACTCCACTTCAGTTTTGCTTTTGAATCCAATAGCATTGAGGATATCCCCTCCAAGAAGAATTGGCCTCCTCAGAAATACGGATGGCAATTTCACTCGAAACTGATGGATATCCGAATCCATTCGGTCCTATGAGTGCGGTTTTTTGATTTTTCTCTGTCTGTGGGCCGATTTTGGTTTTCGGAACATGATACCCCACCGGTTTGAATTTGGATTTGGGTTTGGTATAAGCAAGTATTTGGACCAAACTGAATCCAAACCCAAACCGATCCATATAAGTATCACTTACAGCAAGTATATATATATACAAATAAATATATGTAACTTTAAGTTTTCATTTCCTCTCCTTCCTCATTCCTCTCGTATTCCTTCAAAATTTTAGGAGTCCAGTGGCGGCTCTATGTGATCAATTGGGTGGTCAGATGAACCCCCAAAAAACACATTTTTTGATTTAAATTCAAAACTTTTTTTTAATTAAAATACATGTAAAAATTTTGGGTTAGTCTTACTTTGAACCTCCAACCAAAATGTCATTGGACCCCTCCCCAAGTGTCATTGAATATCCAATCCATAAATAAATGAACACTTATCCAAAAAATTAGCCCACAAATTAATCCACTTTGAAAATTGAAAACCCAAATTTCAGCCCACTAACTAAAAATTTCAGCAACAATTGCAAGTGATGAGAGATGATGGGTGGGGTTCTATGTTGGTCGAAGTGTCTTTGTTTTGTAGCAAACATGATATTCCTTTTCTCTAGCATGGGTGAAATGTTTGTGTGATCGGCCACAACGCAAAGCCTTACAAATAACGATTTATCATCGGTATCGTGTTGAGCTATTCAATACATTGTGGATATACAACTTCAGAAGCTAAACAATCCCTTCACATGACTTGCCTCTGAATGGATAAATTTTTTTCTATATATAATTGTGCTTTTAGAGATAATATAATACATGTATTGTTGAACCCTGTAAAAAATTCCAGGAGCCGCCACTGTAGGAGTCTTGTATAGAAACTTGAAATCATTTATTGATTGTTAATCGTATGGCATGTTACTACTATTCGAATTTTATTTTTTTCCTTCCATATGTTCATCGATGGAATCATTATTAACGCAGGTTTAGTGCGGTTTGAATAAAATCAAATCTCATATGGGTTTGGTTATGGTGCACTAAAAATCATACCCATTGGATATTGATTTGAATTTGAGCATAGATAATTACTTTGAATTTGGGTATGGTAATCGCAAAACCCGGATCAAACAGACCCATTGTCATCAATGCTCCCCATGCCTAAAGAACAGTTACCATATAAACTGAAGCTCGCCACCAAGTAGAAATGCAGTTATATGTACATAAGTATCACACTTTTCATATTAAGCCCAGGGCCCAGGCCAAGTTGTGGACATCGTTCATCGAGTCATCCCCTCTGACGCACGAATCTGGCATTGACTACTTCACATATGGATAAACCCCGGCTGGCAAATACAAGTCCCAAACCAACATACAACAACATGCTCCTTACGGCCTGTTTGGCGGAGAGATTTGATTTTTCGATGGATTTGTAATGAAGATGGATATAGGGTGGATTTGTAATGACTGTGGGTCCTACCTCTAAGAAGGATGAATTTGTAATGTGGTGTTTGGATGATTTTTTGAAGAGATGGATTTGGAGGGTGGATATGATAGGATAAGAAAGCAAATGACTGAATTGCCCCCGTTTATTAAATTCATTGACAAAATGGTTCAAATATATTAAAATTATATTATATATTAAAAAAATAATATTTCCCGAACAAATTTTTAAAAATAATTAAAAAGTGATTTTTTTTAAAATTAAAAGACACTTTTTAAAAGAACTGGACAAAAAAATTGTTAAGTGAACGATCCCTCTATATAATCAATCCATTGGGTTGATAATAATACATATTATTTTATAATATAAATCAACATGTCACAAAATTGTTAAGTGAACGATCCCTCTATATAATCAATCCATTGGGTTGATAATAATACATATTATTTTATAATATAAATCAACATGTCACAAAATAAAGAAAGTTGGACAAAAACTAAAAGCCCATTTTGTACCCTATTCGTCAAATGTACTTTTTAAATTACCTAAATGCCAACTCTGCCCTTATTTGTTCACCTTTACTTTTTGTTGTTGCAAGTCCACAGCTACCTTTTTTTTTTTTAATATTCACAGCTACTTTTTGCTTCTTTTTTTTTTTATAACTCAAGTGTTTATGTTATCTTACGCGTATTTCAACTAATCATGGAGGCCTAATTCTACCGTCCTGTATAGACTAACCAGCAAAATAAATTAATAGCACTTATAAGGTTTCGAGCTTGATACCTTTAGAAGAAGCAAACTCTAATTTTTAGATTTTACACACTAGGCCAACCCCTCGAGGTTTACTTTTATTCTTTCTTTTTCTTTGTATTTATTGACTTCTTTTTGCCCTTAAGAGTGATTTTTTCAAAATTAATCACAAAATACATAAAATTCAACAAATCTTTATACTCCCTCCGTCTCATTTTTAAAGTCCAGTATTCCATTTTGAGTTGTTCCTTAATAAATATCCATTTTGCAAAGTTATTAAGTAAAAGTTGGTACATTTTCCATTTTGCCCCTAAAAGTAGATTCTATTTTAAAAAGTTAGTGAGTAAAAGTGTAATGATGATGTCTCCATAGAGGGTAAATAGAAAAAGTGAAGGTAAAAGTTGATGTGAAATGTGTAATGATAATATTTTCTTAATAAATTAAAGTTACGAAATGAGACACTTAAAAAGGGACAAATGGAATACTAAACTATTCAAGGCTTTAAATCCATACAATAATCTGAAGTTTTGTTCAATTACTCGCATTCCGGTAATTCGTTTTAATTTTAGTTCTTTTTTAAAGTTGTTCAATGATATTCAATTAGTTGTTATCTTTTGTTTATTTTTTTATCTCTCGTAATATAAGCATGATTCAAATTAAGGTTTCTTCTTTTTCATGCATAATGATTAATGAGTAGTCGTATAGGTAGGGTTGCGGAGATGATAAGCACTCTGTGGCCAGTTTAGACACTGCTTCTATTTTCGAACAATTAAAAAAATAAATTTAAATTGGAAAAATATTTTCCGCAGACGAATCTGGGCATTATCGAAGCCCATGTGAATGGGGGTCCAAATCCATTCTCCATTGCGCATAGGTAAACGGCGACCATAGAGTCTTGCATCTTGCGGGGTATCTTTTCAATCTAAAATTGAACGTTTTTAAGAATATCGAATGGAGCAGGTTAATCCGGACTGGTTGCGAGTGCTATGAACCTTATGACTGTACCTTTCTTTTAATTATTTGAAAAGTACAATTTATTTCTAGATTTTAGTTAATCTTAATCAATCGACAAGGGGTGGACCTAAGAGCCAGTTTTAATTATAACAACCGAGTTTTTAAGTCACCACACATCACCGTCTTTGTGAATTCAACTCCGGTCTTACTAGGTATTGTGCTACATCGATCTCCGCCCTACGCCTAGGACAACCCATTAATTTAGGTCTAGAAAATCGTCAAGCACGTAGTGTCATCAATCAATTAATGTTTGGCTCTGTGTGTACAAAGTTTGTACCGAGGCCGCGGGTAGGCAGTTAACTCAGTCTCTGACACACGTGGCTGAGATATAAATAGATCGTTAATTGACACTACGTCAGCGTGCTATGTTTTGTAAAGCGTAAAATTTATCATTCATAAATAAGCTGTCACTACAAAAAAAAATTAATAATAATAAGACTTGATTTAGCTCCTGGAAGCGAGAAGAAGGTGTCTCACCAACTTTTAGGTGTTTCTTTTTCTTTTTCAAAAAATTGTGATGTAAATCGTTGTGATAGATTCAACTTGCTATCTCGCTCCTAATGCGTTACTACAGGGTTTCTCTTTTGTATCGTTATTCTTAATGATATGGAAACTCATATTTTTTTTTGATAAAAAAAAGGAGGAGAAAATTAGAGTTAAAAGGGAAATTAAATCTACTTTTAAAAGCATGTCGTTGAGATATCAAGTGAAATAGGAAGATTGGAAAAATAAGTTTTGTGTCTATTTGTGGTTGCAAAAATAGGGTGCAAGTCCATGTCTTTTTATCAGCTAAATTTGCATGGTGTTCATTAGGGAACAGCACCTTGCACATTCAAGCACCACAAATTCGAAGGAAAAATAAAATTGCCACACCAAGGGTTTGGCATCTCTGATTAATCAAAGTCATGGTCAATTCACGACTGGTAATCACGGGTGACATAGGGCTTGTTTGGCAAAATAAGTCAAATGGCTTATTTTTTTGTCCTTATTTAATTATTATTATTATTATTTTTTGCATTTACTAGTTTTTTGTCGGTTTTTTGGGAATTATTGCTTTTCATAACGAGATGAATCTCAAAAAGTAAAAAATTACAATCAAAACACAAATTTTTTGAATAAAAATAAAAAAATTTGCTTACCCAGCCGCTTTATGGACTTATTTTTGTCTTTATTCAAAAAAATTAAATTTTAATCATAATTTTTTACTTTTTAGATTCGTCTCGTCATGAAAAAGTAATAATCCTTTATTTACCCAAAAAAAATCCTAAAAAAATCGATAAAAAACTAACAAATGCGATTTTTTTTTTTGAATAAGCACAAAAAAATAAGTGGTTTGGCTTATTTTGCTCAATTCACGTTATTCATCAAGAATGCTGCATGCATTGTTTTACCTAAACTATGACCACCGCCCCCGCCACCTCCTCTGGCTTTAAACACCGTCGTTGTTAGGACCACAGGCCATGGTCTCGCTATGTTGGCAAATTCTAAGACAAAACATACATTTAATTGTATCCCTGATTATCGAGTTGTAAGTCTTTTATTTTTAGAATGTCTGTTTAGAAAGTGGAAGGAAATCAATATTGAGTAATTAGGAGATTGATGGAGATCAAGACAATGAAAAGAAAGAAAAATCAAGAAAATCCCGTCTTCGGTACGTATATGGCAACTTCGTGGAATATGCAAGTTGACGATAGGAAAATGCAAGTAGCCTATATGGCTACAAGCCTGTGAGAATCGTTTTTCAACACAGAAAATATACTGTACAAATACAACTCCAAGAAGTCTCTCTATCTCAGATTCAACAACTATGTTTGTTCTTCCGGTGGATTTCTGGAATTATTTTGGAGGGTTTGAGGATTCAAGGTGCTCGGTGATCAAACACTAGGTGCGGTGTACGTGGATCCGGCAAGTACATCTTAGAGCGATTTGTAAGTGATTCAGAATCGTGGGGTAAGGTTACTTATAACTGCAGAATGGTTCATATAGTGTTTTGATTTCCCTCCCGTGGTTTTTACCCTTTTTAAGGGGTTTTCCACATATATCGTTGTTTTCATCATTTATTGTTCTTCAATTCCTTTTATCTTACATGTTAAGTATTTAGATAGCGAAAAGGGAATTTTTCAGTCATCTTCCGCACAAATCCGTCCTCCCCTCTCCAGAGTTGATCCCTCTATGGTCAAACCCTCTAATCACTGTCCAACCCATCTCCTCAAATCCTATTCTTTACTAATGATCTATCGTTGGTCAATTAACCATCTCTACCATTCCTACAACCTCTCTCCCACCGTTTACCGCCACCGAAGCACAACCATAACCCCTCCTACACCCGCCATTTGTTCTGCTCTGGCCCTTAATTTGCTTAAGACGAGTCATATTTCATTAATATGGTGTGCACACCCTTGCAATTCATGGAAATGTCGAAATTATTCCTGTCTAATATGAGAATGTTGAATTCAGGTAGATTTTGTCCATCGGTAGTTAGGCCGATAGTCAGGTCGGTAGTCGGGGACTACCACGGAACTATCAGCCAGAAGCCTTGACTACCGGTGCTGCAGTGTCTTGGGGGGCCGGTACACCAGCCGGTAGTCCAGTTCGTCTACTGGTCAGACTACCGATTTGTCGCGATCTTGTTTTGCACATTTTGGTCGATTTTGGGTATATTTTAGACTTCCTAAAGATTGATTTTGGAGTTTCCTTTTTTGTTTTAGACTTTATATACAAAGGAAACATAATCTAGCAATATTCTGGCTTTAGGAAGAAATCTGTGGCTATAGCCTTGCTCTCTCATTAGGTTTTGGACTTCTTGAGTGAATCCCTTTGAGAGACCCCTAGGGGGTCTCATTTATAAAACTTTAGGATTCGTCTGTTCGATCTTCATCTGCTTCTGGTTGCTCCATCTATGGTGGGTTCTATAGGCCTCCGACCATCTGAAAGATTATTTGTTTCGGTGATTTTTTTTGGTTGAAACCATAGGATTTCGTACAAATCATCAGTTTGTGTGTGACATTCGATCACATCTGTGGAACTCCGCTCTATTTGTGTCTCTTGGTTAAAAACCTTGGGGGTTTTATGAAACTTGATGAGAGAGAATCTGAATTTGGTGAGAGGTACAAATCGATCGGGTTTTTTATTTGGTGTGAGGACTTGTATTTTGGGGTTAGTGAGAGTCTCTTTGTGAGTGTTTTATTGGTTTGTCAACAATGTAGCTCTTCGGAACACCATTCTCTTCAGATAGTAAAATCATCTCTCGTTCGCTTGCCCGTGGAGTAGGTTTACATTCGTAAGCCGAAAGTAGGTTTACATCCGTAAACCGAACCAAGTATATCATGGTCTCTCTTATTCGCTTTGGTTTCTCTGTTGATTTTTTGCATGTTGGTTTGGTTATTTTTCCAATATCATGATCATCAATAATCGTCGGATTGTGGTTGGGTCCTTCGGGAGCTTGCCGCACAACAGAGAAGTCAAACCCTTGGATTCACAATTTTCCATTTGAATGGTCATGGTGCAATTGGGTTGGAATTATGGGGAGAAACAGAAAAAGATAACAGATTGGTGGATTTTTCGATTTTATATTTTCAAGAGCGGTTTTAAGGATGTATTTCCTGGTGACATAATTAAAAAGTTGCTTTGATGGAATAGGAGAAGAATCCTCATTTCTGTGAGAGTGGAGACTCTAATAATGATGAGGAAGACTTTCGTAAGAGACGGTCTTAGCTGATTTTAATTGCGGTTAGAAGATCTGCTAAGTAATGCCTTTGCCCTTCAGCCCCTATGGTATAACAAATCATGTTCAAATATAGTAGCAAGGTATCATAGGTTGCAATCTTGCTAATAGCTAGAAAAGAGGAAAATTTTCGATACATGCCCTGCTACTGGATCATGCTACTACAAGTGATGAGATTTTACTCTTTCATATATACTGTACTGCTGGAAAATTACTTGGTAGTTTCGGGGCACTGCAACGTGATATCTCAATACCTTTAATGCTACACGTTCTTGTGGAGTTAGCAATTATATGTGGAAGGGCATTGGAGCACTATGTGAAGGGGACCCAAGAGCATTGAATCAAGAACTCACTTTTGCTACTTAAATTCCTCTAATGTCGTCTTCACTTGTATGAAAGCTGGGATTTGTAGCTCAATATCCCTTTTCCCAATTAGAGTGTATGCATAGAAATTTCTTTTAATCAACTACTACTCTAAGGGCTCAATTGGATGGTGTTTACGATGGGTCTATTACACAATACACCTGGATGAGGAGTTGATAGAAGTGGTTTTGCACCGTTTGAAATCCTTTTTTTCTCCTATATTAACTCATCCACTTATTCACTAATACGCCAACCAGTCATAAACTATTGCTACCTCTCGAGCTAGCAATAGCTAATCCGGTTTAAATGAAGGAAGGTAATGAACAAAGAAATTGAATCAGGTTTTTAGGTCTATCCTTTCTGATGTCTTCCGACTTTGATTTGGGGCCAAGTTTCACAGTATTATGTTCTCGTAGTTTCTTGAGTTTTAAGAGGTAACTATTTTAACAATAAAACTTTCTAAGTGCAATTACATTTTGCATTCATTGTTAAATGTTAGGTTCATTTTGCTATCGATTGGACTTAACATGATCACTAGTAATAACATATTTTAACTATTGTACTGACAAATGCCTTATGACGGATTAGTTATATTTTATTCCATTCTTTGTTATGGGAAATCCAAACTACCAAACATGACTTAAGTTGCCTCATGAACACCACGCAACTTTTAACTTACAAACACAAACATGAATTACATGTGTACATATTTGCTTGCCAACGCTTAATATAAAAACCATAGCTCTTATTATTTCTGACCATCTTATTTCACATTCTACCGTACGCGTTCACTCTTGTAGTTTCTAGAAATGTTGGGGACACATCTCTCAACCACTTCACAGACATTCCTCTCCCACAATCAGTGGGCTCCACACATCTGTAGGCTCTACTGCTTGTGAAAGAGGAGCGTTTGGAGAGTGGCCGAGAAGCGGCGTCTGTAGCATGATTGGCTTAACATATTTAGGAACACCCTCCAGTCCCAAACCCTATCCGCTCACCCTCAATATCGTAAACCACATCCAACGTCTCCTGGTGCAAACTCCCCAAAATACTCACATCGGAGGCATCGCTGTTTCCGGCGAACGCAAGGCAAACCTGCGCCAAGTCGTGGAAGTAGAGAATCCCCACGTCACTGATCGGGACCTCGATATTCCCACCGAATAAGAAGCTTATCGTCGGAATCTTCACTGCATCGTACACTGTATAATCAAAGCACTTGTCTAAAAATTCAAAATCTCTAGTCCGGAAGCCGTGATCCTTCGTTGCTTCCAGAAAACTTGTACGGAGAGCAGCGTAAGCCGCGGACGGAAGTCTTGTGATGACGGTGCCGGTGTCGATTATGGTGCCCGGAGTTTTGAACACTGATTCGGAGACCGGTAACCTACGTCCACCGACTTTAATCCCGATGAGGTCGACGAAGTAAAACGACGGCGCTTTTGGATTCACGGGTGACGGAGTGAATTTGATATTCTTGGAAGTCGTTCCCCCCTCTCCGAAAGTTAGGGTTCCGGTGCTAATCGGTGTTGGAAGACAGTAGGAGAAGTAATTTCCGTATTTCGAAGCAGTTTGGGAGACGGCGGATAAGGGGTCGCGGCTGAGGCCGAGCAGTCCGGCAGCAGCGTAGAAGGGGTTTTGGTTGTTTCTGCCGCAGCCGAAGATGAAATTGGGGAAAACGTCGGAAGGAGTTATGGTCAGTTTTTCGTAGCCGAGGAATCCAACAGAGGAGGAGTCGCCCTCGATATCTCCTCCGTCTTGAATGTCGTAGGCGCAGGTGGCGGTGGAGCAATCTGTTGAGACTCCGGTGGCGGAGGTGAGTTGGGAGCATTGCGGTGCGTCGCAAGTTATGTTTCTGTATGATTCCGACGCCGACGGGTTGAATATGATCTCTTTCTGATTGTAGCACCTATATATTAGCATGAGTTTATCATACAGAAGGAAAAAATTTAAGTGCCGCGTGGGTACCACGACGTGGTGTCCGCTCGGACCATCTGAACCATCCATTGTGTTTTTGAACTGTTCGGAGTTGGAGAGAAAAAAGTAGAGAGAAAAGAGAAGAAGTAGAGAAAAAATAGAGAGAGAGAGAGAGAGTGTTTGGGTGAGAGGAGAGAAAGCAGTAAGTCTACTGGTACAGAAAATTGGTACAGATTTTCTATACAAATTTGTTATGGGGTCCACTACGGGTCCCACACAAATTATCCGAGCCGTTCATTAAATGTAAAATAGTTTTTCAAAGGCCCCCGCGAAAAATCAGTTCAATCCGATACTTATAGATACTCGATCCAATAATTTAACTTTTGATTTAGATTCCCGGATAATAAAACATTATATGATTGGATCGAGTATCTATAAGTATCGAATTGAACTGATTTTTCACAGGGGCCCTTGAAAAACTGTTTGCATTTAATGAACGGTTCGGATCATTTGTGTGGGACCCGTAGTGGGTCCCACAACAAATCTGTACAGAAAATCTGTATTGATTTTCTGTATTAGTAGACGTACTGGAGAGAAAGGGTTTTCATCCGAGTCATCCAAAAGTGTATTGAACAGCCAGATGTGCCGAGCTTGTACCACGTGGGATATATCCACCTGGCATCGAAAAATTTCTCCATATAGAAACAATATACATTTGAGATGGGTATAACTCATTCACAAGCCGTGCAATATTAATCGTTCATTTCGGAAATCAATAGTTAAGATATATTTATAAACTATTACCGGTAATAAAAATTTATTATCGATAATAGTTTATTTTTAATAGGGATCGTCCAAAATAATTATGAACTTATGAGATTGGGTCTCCATGAGCCTCCAAAAAAATGTTATTTTCTACATTAGATATAGCCCAGCAGTCGAAAAACTAGTGTAAAAGAACAAAAATGATAAGATCCATGAAATTGTATATGAAACTATTTGGACCGTTAAAAGTGAATCTTACAGGACCTCATAAAAGAATCTTACCTTTTGTCCTCAATTGTTGGTTGATTTTCGGTATTTATGTATCCAACAAAATAAAAATATATATTTGTATTGTTTATAGATTGTTCTTGAATTAAAAACACCATTTAAGTGTTCTAAATAAGATTGTTTAGACGGCACAAACAAGTTTAAGAAAATTGACTGCCATAGAGTAGCATTTATTTTTATTGGCAAAAGAATGGAGACGAAAAGAGCATTTTTAATATAGCAATTAGGTGTGTAAATTTGGCCCAGTGGCCCGAAGTCTTTCCTAGCCGATTAAAATCTAGCACTGACCGGGCCTGATTTTAACCCAGCCCAAGGCTCCACCCGATTTTAAACTAAAGGTTGCAATTAAAAACATATATCCCGGTTCAACATGTGCAAATGAAAAATGAAGTAATTATTCTAGTTGGCCGTGCAAAATATAATGCAATATGCACCAAAGAGAAAAAAGAGAGCTATATGAACAATTAGAATCTTAAAGCTCGAGTAATATATACTTTGTGCATGGCTCACACTGAGTCCAACTGAGACTACTGGCAGTGTCGAAGATGAGAGATAGATCCTTTTTGGGAGTCCCAAGTCCAACCGTCACGTAGAATTTGCCGAAATCACGAATGGTATTGGCCGGGAGGGTGGCTCGCGATCCCCGGGTTCTGTTTTGGGCCTTCTTTGAGCCAAGTCGTCGGTGAATTGACGCGACTCGGGATTGGTCATGAGAGAGGATCTGGGTCATTGTTGGAGCACTGGCTTGGTCTTGATTTATGTGAGAGCATGGTCCATGTCGATGAACAACTTTAAGTGATCCCCTCTTGCTTTGATCTAGGAATAACGAAGTTTTTCACACTTATATATACACACAACTTCACACTTATATATATATATATATATATATAGAGAGAGAGAGAGAGAGAGAGAGAGAGAGAGAGAGAGAGTCATGCATGTAATTACCTTTGGTGGAAGGGCTGCAAACAGAAGATGGCATGAGAGAGCTGATTTTAACCATATGGTAGTCGTAATTGGTGTTTAAAGTCTCTCCACCACCCAAAGCAAATCCTTTATTTGGGGAGCAGATAGTTAGGGAGAAAGAAACCAAAAAAGCATAGACGAGGAAGCTAATGGATCCATTAATGGGACTGGCCATCGAACCTATTTCCTCCCTAGTTTATCTCTGAATTACAGCACTTCTGCTACACACACACACACATATATATATTTGGATAACTCAGGTGGCCTCGGGTCAGTTTGCGCGCATATTGAACTAATCTTGAGGGACCACCCCATCGCCTACTTGCGTCAATCCCAATTAACGTTATGGACTAACTCCATAAGAGTCGATAAAGCTTGAGAGGTGTCAAACATAAGACCTTAGGAGGGAGAAAATTAAGTAACGTAACGGCCGATACGTAATGTTTTTTAGGATGCCGATATCTTTACACCCCCGTATATTGGTGAGAGGGAAAAGTGTCTGGTTCCTGTTACGTAATGGTGCGTTTACGATTCACAGATCGAATCATGGCCTTTACAACCACTACCATTGCAGCATTTAAATTTTTTTCTGTCAAATTTTTTTATAAGATTCACGACCGATTCAACCGGCCGCTAGCTTCTCGTTATGTATCATTCGTTACTTCCGATACCGTTACACCTCGAATGTTATCATTATGACTTACGTGTCCCAATACCACTATGTAAAACCACTGAGATTTATATGCTGGATTTTATAATGGACTTTGATTCAACCTTTCAAGTCAAGCACTAAGAGAAAGATTATCCTTAATTTCTTATGGGCAAATTAAGGACCAATCTCCACTATCCCACTTTGAAAAACTCTGGTGGTACTCCGTGGAGGGTCTCATAATTGGTTGCTGCAAAATGAGTAGGACAAAACGAAAATGGAACTCAACAAAAAAAGAAAGAAAAAAAGAAAAATTGTTGATAAAAACAAAGAAAGAAAAATTGATTTTGTTTGTGTGTTGTCCTTTGCTTTCAAAGTAGTGGAAAATAGGAAAAGATGTATTACTCCCCCTTCCAATTTTTTAGTCCTTTAATTTGGGAGTACTAATTTACAATATTTTAGGTGATTTGAAAGTTTTGTTTAATAAAATTAATAGAAATCTATCAAACAAAATTCATGTTGCATATAAAAAAAATTATCAGCTGAAGAATACAATTAATTTTTTATCCGGTTGAAATTAAACGAGAGACAAAACAAAGGAAAGTAATAATTACATAAAGACACCAAATGGTGCATGCCCAGCCCACATTCAATGTATGTGGTGAATTGAGACCACCTCCAGAATAAATATGAATCACATATTGATTGATACATTGGTGACCAACTATAGCCACTTTGGTTACACAAATAGGCAATCAGGTAATTAATGATAAGACGTACTAGTGTAAATATAAGCTTTTTCCTAGTATCCTATCCTAGGACTAATAAGATAAGAGGAGAAGCTTCCTAGTCAAGGTCATGGGTGTAATAGAATACCAAAACATCATCCCAAATTGGACCTTTTTACTGCAGCTCCATTAGGATGAGTGCTAGTTGCAATACTTCTCTTCTTTTTTCTCTGCAAATTAAAAGTTATGGTATATATAGTTAAAATAGTTAAATTAAGACCTTATAAAAAGTGAATTCCTTTTGCCGCCGGTCGTCTATATCTGGGAGTGACCGAATCTGCTTAAAGGCGAGGAGGTTGGGTGGTGGTGCTGTTTGGGTGGTGATGCCTACAGTATTTTGTGTGGCAGCGGTTATGAAGTGGGTTAGGATTTTGTGGGGTTGGGTCTACCGAGCGGGCCCCTTTGGGCCTGTTTGTTTATTTGGGCTTTGTTGTTTATCCGGGTAACGAGTGTGATTAATTATTTTATTTTTAGGCTCCCATTTTAGACCTTTGGGGCTGGGCTTCGACCCATGTGATGTATTATCCAACTTTTTGTTGAATTTCCCTTATTCCTCTCTCCGTTTTTAATAAATTTTTGCCTATCAAAAAAAAAGTTTGAATTCATGATCTCTTTACTTCTATCACCTTAGTGCACCCACTAATGCTGTTAAGCGCCGAAGGCCTCATCACTAATAGTGACGTTAGTGTACGGGCAGATCTAGCATAGGAGCCTTTTCAATCTTGCTATCAGAAGCAACTGACACTTTTCTCTTTATATTGTACTACTGCTTTTGTCTAGATTTGTTTGTCCATTTTTTGATGTCCTGTTGGGTCTCTCAATAGAAGTGTGAGTGGCAAATCAAATTAAAGGCTTGGTGGCGCTTCTTGTCTAAATTCCTTTGGGGTCCAGCTCCCCGGACAGCGAGAATGACGTCATTTAGCCGCGACGTCGATTTAAGTTCCTTGGGTCTGTTGCGTGAGGCTGATCTGGAGGATCTTTGGTAAGCATTGATTATAGCTTTTTTAGGTTATGCAATAGAAGATGGATCAGAAGGGGGCTGCTTTCTATTTCCGGGCTGGACAGTAGGTGAAGACCATAAGAGAAGATTGTCCTCTCGGTAAGGAAGAGGGGATAACGATTTAACCAGGACACATCCAATTGAAACAATAATCCCAACCTCTTTTGAAGGAGCTCCAAAAAGACTTTACTTCACAGCGGGGAATCTTCCTACAAGTGAGCACCAACTCAAATGTGTTCAGGCTATACCTCTGCCTAGAAAAAAAAGGAGTTTCAGGCACCCTCGTGGGAGACATTGGATTGCGAAGTATCTCAGTGCTCCAGTATTGAATGAAAGGAATGAGAAATTAGGGTTAGAAGGCAAGGAAGAAAGAGTATAGTAGGGAATTAGAATGCACAGGATTCATTTAAGGCATAATCCGAATCCAAGAAGAATGGATAGCTCGTGGGATCGTGAGGCCAACTTCTTCCTGTGATTGGACTGAGTGATTGAGTGGTCCCTATCAAACGATAGGCCGACGCACCATTCCCATCCTTTGTTGCTGTGTTGCTAGGAGCGAATAAGGACTAAGTCGAAAGCAAGTCCGCATTTTTTTGAATTAGGCTCTATAGTCTGGTCCCTGTCCCTGGTAAGGTCTGATTGTTATCTGCAAGTCTTGCTTTGACCGCGGGAATTTTGAGAGCATTTGACCTCTCAAAGAATTGTCTAGAATTTTCAATTTGTAATATTTTTATTATGCAATATAGATCTTGTTTAATAGATTTAAATTAGTTTTATTATACAAAATCTTCAAAATCATAAAAAATATTATAAAATATAATATATAAGTATATTTTTGAAAGACACGAATTTCAATAATTTGACAAACAAATTGGGACGAAGGGAGTATTGTTTTAAGGTGGGGTCAACTAATAGGTTATAGGTTGGGTCTCTGACCAAGTATATGAATCTTATATAAATATGTGGTATATATTGGTGCATCTCAGAGCATCATCACTTGGCATACGAGACTACTTAATAATTACCCAACGTGTCTAGTACTAGCAAAATCCATTATTTATAGGTAGACAGAGCCAAAATTTTTGCATAGATGACGAATTTTGATGATAATTTTTTTAATGTAAAAATATTGTTTTTAAAAATTGTAGGGGGGCAATAACCCCTACTAACCTTCCTGGCTCCATCCTTGCTAATAAGATATGTTTGAAGGTACTTTTGCCATTTAAATTCTTCTAATGCCTCGATTGTTTTAAAGTTGAGATAGGTTAGATCCGTCCAATTTCCAATTATGGCATGTGTAAAAAATTCTTCTAATCCGTTTCCAGCTATGTCATATGGGTTATGTGTGAGTATATTCTATCCCCTTCTTTCTTTCTTTCGTTTTCTCTGCAAAAGATATTTACAAATCATTTAAGATGATAAACAAAGATTAAACGGATTAAGGGCACAAAAGCAAATGCCATCCAAGATCAAAGATACCAGGAAAGCAAAACATCAACCAAAACATTAAGGACCAAAAGGGAAAACCCATTGTATCCCCTTCTTTCAGTCTATGTTCTTACACATTCTAACATACTGCTTCTCAAAAGGGTATTCAAGCACCCTCTTGACCCTTATTTGATTCTTATTCTTACCTACGTACACAAGCTTTTTATTTAATAGAGTAATGCCATACACTATCATTCTTATATTATTTGCTCTCACTGGTGACGACGAGGATACGAGATTCATATCACCAGATGTGAAATATCCTCGTCCTCGTTGTCACTTATGAGAGAACATAAGAGTAGATGTGAAGTTACAATTGTGCCTGGCATTTCTTTTCTCAAATTAGCTTTTAACATACTAATTAAGAACACCCTCCAGTCCCAAACCCTATCTTCCCACCAGCAACATCATGAACCACATCCAAAGTGTGCTGCTGCACATTTCCAAAAATACCCACATCGGAGGCATCACTGTTACCCGCGAACGCAAGACAAAACCTCGATGAACCGACATAGACGAGTATCCCCGATACGTCGATGGGAACCTCGATGTTTCCGGCGAACAAGAAGCTTATCGTCGGAACCCTAACCGTATCATAGCCGGTGAAATCGTAGCACGTGTCGAGAATCGACACCCCTTCGATTCTGTTGTAATCCTCGGTCGCTTCCCGGAAACTTGTCCGAAGAGCGGCGTATGCACCCGGCTGAAGCCGGGTGATGACGGTGCCAGAGTCGACTATCGTCCCGGGAGTCTTGAACACCGATTCGGAGATGGGTAACTTCTGTCCGCCGACTTTAATCCCGATGATGCCGACGAAGTAAAACATTGTCGCCTGTGGATTAACCAGTAAAGGAGTAAACTTTAAGTTAGTGGACTTTGTTCCTCCTTTTCCAAACGTTAGGGTTCCAGTTGAGCTCGAAGTTGATGGGAGACAATAGGAGAAGTACTTTCCGTATTTGAAAGCGGTTTGCGAGACGGTGGAGAAAGGGTCACGGTCGAGGCCGAGTAGTCCGGCCACGCCGCGGAAGAGGCCTTGGTTGTTCTTGCCGCAGCCGAAGATGAAACCAGGGAAGACGTCGGAGGGAGTCAGCGTCAGTTTTTCGGAGCCGAGGAGGCCGACGGAGAAGGAGGAGTCGCCGTACTGGATGCCGTAGACGCAGGTGGTGGTGGCGCAACGGGGCGGGACTCCGGTGGCGGAGGTGAGTTGGGAGCACTGTGGTGAGTCGCAAGTTATGTTTCTGTAGGATTGGGACGAGGAAGGGTTGAAGATGGGCTCTTGTTGTTGGTAGCACCTATTGGTGTGGATTTATCATGAAAATACATAGTATATTAGTAATGGTGAAATTATATAATACTCCGTAGTTCGTGAGTACCGCCACGTAATACTCTAGTTTCCTTTACAATTATACATTTTTGTGATGTCTATCACTAAGTATATTGATCTCATAAGAACATGTAATTGGAAAATAATTTACAATACCACGTGACGGTACTCCTTGACTATTAAATAATTACTCATAATAATAACCATGTAGTCAACAACTATAATAAAATCAGTAAAATCTTATCCTTTCTGTCCTCATCAATTGTTAGTCCAATTACGTTGGTTAATAAATTTCTTTTCGCGATTGAAAAAAATATGTTGGTTCATTATAGGTGATTGTAGATAATATTCATATATATAGTATGCATTCAAGAACTATAACAATATCACAAAATCCTACCCTTTCTTTCCTCAACTGTTTGTTCGTTATTGGTGATTGTAAAAACGTGAAATTATGTACTCCGAAAACACCGTCACATGGCATTTCAAACTACTCCATAATTACACATTTTCATATTATTCATGACTAAGTACATGAATCTCATATAAATATGTGGTGGTGAGCAGATCAATTTAGAATAATTACTCCAAAAAAATCATGTCTTATCAATTAGGATCAGTAATATAGGGTTCATGTTTTGAAAGGCTGCTGATTTTACCATTCCATTTTTTGTTAACGCCACTCCCCTACATGTGAAAATACACTTGCAGGGGAGTGTCGTTAACAAAAAAGAGAGTGACAAAATCATTTCCCGTTTTGAAACTAATGGACCACAATTTGTCACATTTTTACACCTGTCTTTTATGATTATTATTTTCTTCGCACAGACTCAATTTAAACTAAAAAGTTGCTATTTAACTTGAATCCTACTCCAATATTCAAAATAAAACAAAATAAATGATAATTCTAGTGGGCCCAGCAAAATATACGTATCAAAAAGAGTAAAGTAGCAAACAGAGTAAATTACTAAAATCACCCCAAGGTTTCTACAAATTACACATTGCCCCTCATCTATGGAAATTACAAAATACCCCTGTCTATAAACAAATTATTCTATTTTTGTGATTTAACCGCTAGAAAATTCGACAAAATCTGCCTAACATTATCAAATTATAACACGATGGACCACACCCTTTTGGGGCTTGTGATCAAAAAATGCAGAAGGGTGAAAATAGCCTTCACAGGCTAAAAAAAGGTAAGTTGGTCCATTGTAAGTAGAATTTGATGTTACCAGACAAATTCCATCAAACTTTCTAGCGGCTATATACATCATGAGAAGAGATTAATTAGTTACGAGAGTGGAGTTTTTCTTTTGTAATTTTCCAAAGGTGAAGGGCATGAAATAATTTTTAAAAACTTTGGGGGTGATTTTGGTCGTTTGTCCAAAATATTTAAAATGGAAGTCTAGAATCTTAAATCTCGAGTAATACTTTACGCATGGCTCGCATTGAGTCCAGGTGAGGCCGCTACCGGTGTCGAATATGAGAGATAAGTCCCTTTTGGGAGTCCCAAGTCCGACCGTTACGATGTAGTTACCCGAGCCAATTGAATTGCCAGACTTGGCCGGGAGGGTGGCTCGCGACCCCGGGAAACTGTTTTGGGCCTTGCTGAAGCCGAGTCGGTGTTGAATTGATTTGACTCGGGATTGGTCATGAGAGAGGATCTCGGTCATAGTTGGAGCACTGGCTTGGTCTTGGTTGAGTTGAGAGCATGGTCCATGTCTATGAACAACTTTCAGCGATCCGATTTTGTTGTGATCTAGAAAAGAAAGTAAAGAAGTTTTCTTACACAATTAAGAATTCGTTTGTTTGACTCCACGAATATATATATATTAAGCAAGTGTATTTACTAAACAAGGCCTACAAAAAGCAAAACAAAAAAAAGTTTCACTAAAGGGGGAAAAAATTGAGAATGAACTTTTTCAATTTCAGTCCAAATTTTTAAACTTTACCACACTGTCATGTCGGGACAAATACTTGACCAAAAATTTTCACCAAGAATGGGACACACACACACACACACACACACATATATATATATATATATATATATATGAGAGAGAGAGAGAGAGTGTGTGTGTGTGTGTGTGTGTGAATCATGCATGTTAACCTTTGGTAGAAGGGTTGCAAACAGAAGATGGCAGGAGAGAGGTAACTTGAATTGTATGAAAAGTCTGTCCACCGCCAACAGCAAAGACCTTATTTGAGGAGGAGATCAGAAATATCGAAAGAGAAACAAGAAAAGCATACAAGACATGGCCAATGGAGACAATAGTGATGGGAATACTCGCCATCGGTCCTAATTCCTCCTTAGTCTCTCAATTAGCACTTGTGCCTATATATACACATATAGACACTTTAATTCAATCATTCAAGTCAACCACTAAGAGAAGACTCTTTGCACCAATCTTAGTGGTTTGAACGATGAATTGGGGAAGCTTGTTGTGCTTGTGCACAACTTGCATGGTGTGCACAATCCGAGCCATCGGATCATGCAACCGAGATGAGTTCATTGCCGTTGGCTCTCGGTCATCCATTGCCGAGATGAGTTCTGAATAGTTGTTGGATGCATGACATGTTGTGCACATCACAGATCCACAAATAGGTGTTCCATTATTCTTGTAATGGTGCTTTTATTGCATGTCCACTATGATGAGAGCTACTTGCAATATTTCTCTCTACATAAAATAAACAATAATTTTTAGAGACATCTAGAACAATCCCAGTGGCTTCAGCCATTGCCATTTTCTGGCCATGAACAGTATAAAATTTTGAATTGGTGCCTTTTTGGCATTTTTAAACTAACTTTCATCAACTGTCATTCTTTGTTATTCTTCATCCTCTATTCCTTGCTCGTCAGTGTAAGTTGTGTCCTTCTAAGGAATACTATGGACTTCGCAATGATCATATTGAACTCAAAGGGCATGCATGAGTAATATCTTTCTCGCTCATATATAGGTAGCTAGGTATGTGCCAATTGCTCTGATTTCCACTAAGGATGAGTAAATCTGTTCAAAGGGCATGAGTAATCTCCAATAAGGATGAGGGCTAGCTGCATTTAAATTCCATTGTGACATGCATTATGCTCTTTGTATGAATAAACATAAATCCATCAAATGAGTGGAAATTTGGTTCCTTGACCTAACATAGCTAGTGAAGCACGAGTCAATGGAAAAAAGAGTAGCAAAACTATATAATTACAGAGGAGAACCCGAAATTTCCAAAAGCGGTTGCAATAAAATAAAATAATGAAACACTGCATTATCTACACATAGGCATTATTTTAAGTTGACGGAGTCAAATCATGGGATATATTCCAATCTAATCCCTCACTACTCTCCCAGGGGTTTAAGTTATTCCAGTTTCTAATTTAAAACTAAATATCACCTTGTTTAGCTGGCTACAAACAAACATGCCATAGCATAGAGTACTGTTCTTTGTCCCGCCTCTGTATCCCTAATACTTGTCCACCGCGGGATGAGTTCTAGATGGAATTCTTGAAGGACACATTATTTTCTTAGAGTAATCAAAATAACACTTCAAACCATAAAGAAGATCCTCCCCGCAAACCATAGTTTTAAATACCGGGATTTGAGAGTTTCGGTTCGGATATAGGCCGGTATAACGGAGAGACTAGAAATCGCAGGTGAACCAAAAAAAAAAAAACGTTTCGGAATTTTAGCAAAACGTGAAACTCGTAACACGCACCCGGTTAACTGGTTTCCGAATCAGTTTTTCAAATTGCCGCCCATTTTCCTAAGCGCGTGAAACCTCTCCTTGAGTCCTCATTCACAAACCCACTAAAGTGCAAATTCATTTAAAGTAGATAGAAGTTTTGTAACTTGCCAATGTGGAACTAGAGAAGAGTAAGCCAATGTTGGGGGCAAAAGCCGCAAAAGTATATTTTTCAAGTTTTATACATGTTGCTGATGATTTTTAAAAATTCACGACCACGACACATGATTCCCGCGACGTATCACCGATACGTCCTGATACCGATATACCGCGACCGATACCGCGACCGCGACGAATACCGCGATTTAAAACTATGCCCCAACAGACAGCTCTACAATGTTTGTCGTAGCATTATATAGTCCATACGAAGGCTCTTTGTTTTGCCACCGGAAGAGAAAGTGGGAGGGCTACGGCTACTCCTACATATAGCATAGCGGAGAATCCAAGTAATAAGCTCTATTAGATATGGTCAAGCAATCTACCAATAAAAGGGCAGTGTACAACTGAATCCAGAGACTAACTATATGATCAAATGTTTACTGTGCTTTATTAGTGATTGCAACATGAACATCTTTTGTAAGATATCAGTATGTCAGTCGCTGTTTCATTGAGTCCTTTCTTCTATCCTCATCAGCCACAGAAGGTACATAGGATTCCGTTCCTGTCGTGTAGGATTTAGCCATTCCAAAGTTTGTTACTGGCTTGCTTTTAGTATTCTTTCCATATAAGCATTTTTTTTTTATTTATCTAGTGCTAGGTTTTTGGTTCATGGCAGTTTTGCTTGCATCCGATTGTGTTGCGGGGCGGTGCCGCAGGTGTTGGTGCGGTGCCATGCTTGTTCACAAAACATTGGAAACCGACTAAGATGGTTTGGAGGCTGAATTGGATTGTTGGATACCTTACCTGATGAGATATTTCTCTAGAAAATTGGAAGGCAGATGGCCCCAAATAAATTTGTCGCGGACAGATGGGTTTATTTATCCCTACCTTTCTTAAACATATCATGTCACTCGTGTTCACTTCTGTAAAAGTGCATAGAGTCGTATAATTTAAACTTGAAACAGACTACTCGGGTCAAGTATTTGTAGAAATTCAGGTTAAATGTAATCTCGTTTGATATCGGCAGCTCACTAGTACAACGAGAACCATTTTCTGCCACTCTCACTTCGAAAACCGTTGACGACCATAGCAACATTATGGAACCTATTACGCCCACCGCATTTTCAATTTGTAAATAACAGTAACTTTTTCCAGCAATTAAACTGAATATCGATCTTTGATTCCAAACAATGCATTGCCTGCAATTTGTTATTGGTTTGATTCCAGTTAGTATACAGAATTACAGATAGAATTTGAAATCAAACATCTTCGCTTGAGTTGTTTTGCTGCTTCTTTCACAGTTTACTTCTAATGATTCCCAATCCGAAATCGACTTTTCTTGATTTATTATCCACACTTACGTTTACGTTCTTGCAAGTTGTATATTATAGTTTCGCTTATAGACCCGTTTAAGATCTTTAGTCTTGGATTCTCCAATGATACCGAGCTATGGCTGCCTTTATTTGGCTTGTGTTTTTGATTGGTTTGGATTAGATGCGCAATTGGATTAGATGCGCAATTGTATTCTCAAGGTCTTCATGTCATATCCGACTCTCCAAAATAGAGGAATCTATTTTGTGAATCGTATGTTTTCGTACGTGTTATACTGTTGAGAACAAATAGATATTCCTCAAATGCCAACGTTTTGGTCTTTTTAGTATGGTAAAAAATAGGTTTCTTCTGATTTCAAATCATATTGAAAAGGCATTCGCAAAGCCATCTTGTCTGATTGTTGCATAGGGTAAGTTATAGCTACTACTTACCGTTAATGATTTTACATGACATGCCCCAAACAACCCCCGAGACGTCAAGCCACAATCAACACAACAGATACTTAACCGTAAAACCGTTGTGCAGATCGCGCCCATAAATTAACGACGGCTAACACAGATCGGTCAACCAAAAGCTAGTGCATGTGGGCGATAAAGAAAGAATGTGTGTACAACCATGAAGATGACAGAACCACTGGCCGGATCACGCCCATTATAAAATATATAAACTCATTAGCAAAAAAAAAAAAGTACCGTCAATACTTTTAGCACATTTGAAAAACTAGACCATAATATATAAAAATCAACCTTTACCGTCATCGCATTTTCAGGTTTTTTTTCTCCAATATTTGGTGGCTTTGTAATTTTCCCGGCTAGTGTAGTGGCTTTGTTGGTGGAATTTTTAATAGTTTACTTCATATTTAGTGGCTTCAAGTTATTTAGCCCTGATAAAAATCATGTTCCGTGCTAGTCGTTGTTTAGATTCTAAGTTTAGCTTTATGTTCTACTCCCTCTATTCTAAATTGTTGGTCCTTCTTTCCTTTTATAGATGGTCCCAAAAGAATCTCCATTTTGAAAAGTCTGCATATATAAAAAGTTGTGCATTGCTCTTTCATTGTTTCTTTTCTACGTTAAGTATCATGTCAATGAAGCATAAAGTAGAGGCAAATAGAGACAATCAATATTAATTATATTTTCATTATTTTACCCATAAAAACTCGCTTCCCCAAAAGAAACAAGCAAATTGGGGTGGTGAGAGTACTAAATATGGGCATATATTTATTTATTTTTGCTATATTGTAGGAGAATGTTAATGTTAAATAAATGTTTCGGGTGTGCTATAATTCACCCCTGTGTAATGCACATGTAGGACGGCATATAGCTATAGATCTCATTAATTAACAGTTCAGCTTAAAAACAAACCTGAAAGAGTTTGTTTTTAATTTGAACTGTTGAAAACACTTTTGGATGGATACAATGCCGCACTACACAACGCATTAAACAAAATGCACTACAATATTTCCCTTTTCAAAAACTCGAACCCCGCCCTCATGTGTGGAGTATAGCTGCCTTACTAACACTCACTTGCATATGTGGGCAGATTGTTCCACACAATTTCCAGAGAAACCCCTAATTTCTGATTCCAACATGGAGTGTAGGGTTCCCAAAGGAAAGTCTCTCTTCCCCACTCCCCCTATTTTATTTTATTTTGTTAGGTGATAAGCACCCGTTAATGCAATGCAGGGTGCACTAGTATCTAATTTTAGTTAATTTCATCGCTTAATTAGTTGCTTCTTAATTGCGTTTACTCATAAGGTATGTTTTTAGTGCGTTCGGGTAAATCGTGTGAATAAGGCATATTTTAACATCATCCATGGCCCGAATGCGTCCAAGTATCCAAGGAACCAATGAAGACCCCGTTGGCCCCTGAAAATATGTCTAAGTATGAAAAAATCACTTTTCGAAAAAATATCGATTTTCGAGATAAAAAATGGCGGTAATTGATCATTGAATTTTTCTAAGAGCAATTTCAAAATTGCAAGATTTTATTCAAAAATTAAGGTCATGTTTTGCGCCATTTATTCGATAGAAAAGTGTGTTGTTTTCTATTTTACACTAAAAATTGGGGGTCAACATTTTGATTGGATTGAAATCTCAAAATTCTGGTAATGCCATTGTTTCCAAATGGGGGGTACTTCCTTATTTTCATTGCAATGGGAATGAAAATTAGATTCTGTGAAAGCTTTTGAGTACTGTGGAAGCTGATTTGCCCGAGCAGAAGCTGATTTGCCCAAGCAAGAGGTAGGCAGCCAAGGCAGAATTTTGAGCTATTGAGCTCGGCATCGATGGGATGCCATATGTTACATCGATGCCGAGGCCCTTAGTGGTCCAGCCCCTTAGCCACCTCGGCATCGATGGGATGTATTGTGTTACATTGATGCCGAGCCCCATAGTAGAGCACTCTAAGGCCGTGGCCATCGATGTCGAGGAGCTTAGAGGTGGATTTTCTGAGTATCTTGAAAATATTCCAGGCGCGGATCCCCGGAGTATAAAAGCTTTTGACATCATTTTGTACAAAAAAAAGTAGCATAGATTCAATAGTACCTTTTCTAGATCTAGATTAGATTTCTTTGCAATTCAAATTGTTCTTGAGTGTTCTTCACTTTCAGTTTTAAATATTTTAATTTCTGCCCTTAGTTGTTAATTTTTGTTATTGTTGTCTTAATTTAAGTTGTTTATTTTCTCCCGATCTATCTTAGTCTCTAGTTTAATTCAAGTCTTGTTCTTTCATTATGTTAAGTAGATTTTCACTTGCTCCTATCTCTCTAGATATGGGTGAGTAGTTTCCAAGGTTAGGTCATGAGATGATTAGCATCTCATGACTCGGGCGAAAATTGCATTTTGCACCCAATAAAGTTTTAAACTTTGATTTGAAAATTGATGTGGGGTTCGGATTTGTTTGACAAATTACCGAGATGTTAATCTCTTTGATCATGTGTAGGTGGGAGCATGCATCGCCTACCCACCACACATGATGCTTAGAGCTATTTCGCTCGAGGTATTTGCCAAATAAATTCTAGAGCTAACTTGGTTCTCAAATCATTTTATTTTTCGATTTGAGAACTATAATCAAGTATCTTAAATTGTGTAGTTGGGTGAAGAGTGTGATCTAGCTCGAGTCTTAAGTGTTAATGATTCCTAGACCTAGCCTATCTTTTCTCTAGTTAAATCGTTTTTAAATTTAGTCTTTTATTTCCACCGTTTAAAGTAAAACAAAATTGGCTGACTAAAAGCCGAAAGCCCTTACTTGCATCTATAAATCCAGCGAAGTCATAATTATTCCCTTGGGTACGATCCCGGATTTCTGGTTTATTTTGCTTCAACCGACGTGTTAAACCCTACGCTTGGGGTATTATTTCATATTATCTTGGAGAACGACGCATTAGGTAATGGTGAAATTGCCCACATATAATGCCCCACTTCGATTTCTTCTGAATAATTAGCGTGTGAAATTAATCAAAATCTGTTTCCTGCCTCTTCAATTTCTGAAAGGCGAGTGATTTTAGCACTCTCCAAATTGATAACTGCACTCCCAAAAGGGAGTGTCTAATTTTGGGAGTGTCAAAATGAATCCCCATATGAAATTGATTTTGGCACTCCCCTAGAAACTGTGGATATCAATTTAGGAAGTGCCATAGTCCCAAAAAGAGTGTCAAAATCAATTCACTTTCTGAAATTACTCCCATAAAAAATGAGCTCCGCGACGGCCTATATACGGATCCGTTTATTTCAATTCAACCAAAGATGCTTTCGCAAGACAAATTCCAGCTCTTTTTGGTTGCTGAGAAAATCCAAGCCGAAATCTTATCTTGTTTCTGAACCTCGAAGAGTAGTTCCCAATTGGCGGAGAAATTTTCCAGTGCCAGGTGGGCACGGACCACGTGGTGCCAAGCACACATTTCGGCCGTCCAAATGTGTTTTGAACGGCCTAAATCTGTTTGGTCTTTAAGGGGTGTTTTGATAATTTTACCCTAAAAAATTACCCAAACATATTTAGGCCGTCAAAAACACGTTTAGACGGCTGAGGTCGTGCTCGGCATCACGTGACCCGTGCCCACCCGGCACTGAAAAACTTCTCCAATTGGAGTATCTTGATTCATTGTGGTACATACCACTAACTTACTTGAGTTCCATTATTAAATGAAATTAAATTGGAAGCTTTATAGTTTGTTATTCTCGGAGCCATCCCCCACATTTCTGGGGCCCGGGGAAAACTTTAAGATTGGGCCCTGACCTAAGTTCACGATCGAACAAAAATAAGTAGTAAATCAATCTAAAAATGGAAAAAAAAAATTACACATAAAAGTGGTAGTTTGAATTTTCGAAAGCAATAATCATTATTCATTAGAAGAGTCTAAATATACCACGCGGATGAAGAAAAATCTGAACCATATTGTTTTAGATACTCTTCTAGTATTTTTAGAGACAAATGCAGTAATTACACTTATATAATGTGCTTATTTTTCATACCTAATATAACGCCCTACCACATTTTGGGGCCCTTAATTTAAAAATATTTTGGGGCCTTTCACCTGACATGGAACCCATGTACGTGTGGATCCCGTCTCAATGTGAGAAAAGTGTTACAAATAATTATTGCATTGAAAATTTATTCCAAGTCGTATGCCTTCCTCGCCTCCCCTAACAGACGGGCCTGGTTATTCTCCGAACCTTCTTCACCATAATTAGGAGCACCCTTCAGTCCCAAACCCTATCTTACCACCAGCAACATCATAAACCACATCCAAAGTCTGCTGCTGGACATTTCCAAAGACACCCACGTCGGAGGCATCGCTGTTTCCAGCGAACGCAAGGCAAAACCGCGATAAGCCGACATCGTAGAGTATCCCCGATATGTCGATCGGAACCTCGATGTTCCCGGCGAACAAGAAGTTTATCCTGGGAATCGTCACCGTGTCGTAACCTGTAAAATCATAGCATGTGTCGAAAATCGATATGCCTTCGATCAACGTGTAATTCTTCAATGCTTGCTGGAAAGCTGTCCGGAGAGCAGCGTATGCCGCCGGCGCAAGTCGGGTGATGACGGTGCCAGAGTCGATTATCGTGCCGGGAGTCTTGAACACCGATTGGGGGATCGATAAATTCTGTCCACCGACTTTAATCCCGATGATGTTGATGAAGTAAAACGACCGCGCTTTTGGATGAACCGGTGACGGAGTGAATTGCACAGTGCTGGAATTTGTTACCCCTTTTCCGAAAGTTAGGGTTCCGGCTGAGCTCGACGGTGTTGGAAGGCAATAGGAGAAGTACTTTCCGTATCTGGAAGCGGTTTGGGAGACGACGGAGAACGGGTCGCGGTCGAGGCCGAGTAGTCCGGCAGCACCGCTGAAGAGGCCTCGGTTGTTTTTGCCGCAGCCGAAGATAAAATTTGGAAAAACGTTTGAGGAAGTTAAGGTTAGTTTTTCGGAGGCGAGGAATCCGATGGAAGTGGAGGAGTCGCCGTACTGAATGCCGTAGATGCAGGTGGAGTTGGCGCAGCCCGGGGAGATTCCGGTGGCGGAGGTGAGTTGAGAGCACCGTGTTGAGTTGCATGGAAAGTTTCTATATGATTTGGACACGGATGGGTTGAAGATGGGCTGTTTCTGTTTGTAGCACCTATTGGCGTGGATTGATCAAAAAAATCGCACATTAGTACTTATGGCCATGCTGTCAACAAGTAGTAACACAACAAATCCTACCTTACGTCCTATTGTCGGAACGCGGGATGCTGCCAAGGAGCACCCAGCAAAGCGGACGCAGAGCGGCTGATTCGGCCATTCATCTTGGCGATCGACGACTCGAATATTAACCGAACAATAAATGGTTTAGATTTGTATGCGCTCAGATTCAATTCATGTTGTTCATACCAAGATTGCCGGATCGGCCGCTCGGCACCGCTTTGCAAGGATGCTGCAACCCCTGTCCCATTTTATGCAGCATTACTTGATTTTAAACCAAAAAGTCGAATTAAAAAACTTATATGAAATTCTAATTTTTTTAAAGCTCTTGTTAATACTTTACACATTTCTGGCACTGAGTCCAGGTAAGGCCGCTGCCGGTGTCGAACATGAGGGATAGGCTCTTTGCGGGAGTTCCAAGTCCGACCGTCACAATGTAGTTAGCAGAGCCAATTGAGTTGCCGGACTTGGCCGGTAGGGTGGTTCGGGATCCCTTGGATATTTTTTGGGCCTTGTTGAAGTTGAGTCGATCTTGAATTGAGTCGACTCGGGATTGGTCATGTGAGAGGATTTCTGTCAAAGTTGGAGTGCTGGCTTGGTCTTGGTTGAGTTCAGAGCATGGTCCATGTCTATGAACAACTTTCAGTGATCCCCTTTCTCTGTGATCTAGAAAATAGAAAAGGAAATCTTTTTCACATACACAATTAACAGAGAGAGAGAGAGAGAGAGAGAGAGAGAGAGAGAGAGAGGATCATGCATGTAACCTTCGGTAGAAGGGCTGCAAACAGAAGATGGCCGGAGAGAGCTGATTTGAACTGTATGAAAAATCTGGACACCATCAAAAGCAAAGACCTTATTTGAGGAGGAGAGAAATCGGGAAAGAGAAACAAGAAGAGCATACAAGACTAAGCTTATGGAGACATTGATGGGAGAACTGGCCATCGGTCCTATTTCCTCCCAAGACACTCAGTTATGCTTCTCAGTTGTCACAACTAGCACTTAACCTATATATACAAGTATACTGTAGGACCGCTTTTCCACCCTCTATCAGAAAATGAATCGGTGTTAGGGCCGGAGGGTTATGAGTTAAATCTACAATGACATTCGATGCAACACCCGTAAGTATATTGTTAGAGCGATCGAAGGGAAAAACATATATTGTGTATCCATAAAGGCGCTCTTGGCCCAAATAGTCCCTCCCACATGATGGTGCTCTTGCGACTCAAACCCATGGCCTAACTGATTCTGATACCATTTGTTGGACCGTTTTTCTATCATCTTTACTGAAACTAATTGGCATCATAGAATGTTTCAATTAAGCCTCTTACAGCATTCGACGTCGCATCCGCAACTATATTTTTAAAGCGGTCGCATGGGGTGACATTGTGTAATCAAATCTATGGGACACTCCGAGCCCAACGTAGACTTTAATTCAACTTTCCAAGTCAGCCAATAAGAGAAGATCACCCCAAATTTCTTAGGCAAAATCTATACACGAATCTTCACCATATTGCCTTTGGAAACCACTACTGCGACCTACAAGTAAATTTTTAGAGCAGTCGTAGAGAGTGTCTGTAACCAAATCCATGGGCACTTTGAACCTAACATAGACTTTAATTCAACCTTTTAGGGTCTACCACTAAGAGAAGATCACCCCAAATTTCTTAGGCAAAATCAATGCACCAATCTCCACTGTATCCACTTTGAAAACCACGACTGGTGGTCCTTGGAGGCTCTCTTATATAATTGGTTGCTGAAAAAAGTACTCCATATAGGACAAAAAGAAAAATAAAAGGAATGAAACGAAACATAATAAGAAAGAAGGAGAAACTTTGGTTTTGTTTGTACTTTGTCCTTGTTTTTATATGGAATGAAAAATAGAAAAATAATATATTGCAAAAATAATTGCATAGATTGATATGTCTATATTCCTTTATGTTTTGATGTAAAACTTTTCTAGAATGAATGTTAACTTGATAGTCCTAGAAATGATACTTAAAATGAGAGAAGAAACCATTATGTTCGGAAGTAAAACACCTCGGCCCGTTCAAATGACAAAAAAGGATAGGAAAGGAGGACAAATCCAACTTTAAATCCCATAAATTTTGACATGTTCAGTTACCAAAAAAATAGTGGAGATTTAATAAATGCGCGCTTTTCTCACTGGTACTCACTTTCCTCCAAACACATCCTACAAAAAGGTAGGAATTTATTGTCCTTAGAAAGTTTTCTACTAGGACAATAAGTTTTACTTTGTCAATTGAACACTCACAGGAAAGTAAATTTTTCTTTACTTTATTTCACTTCAATCCACTTTTCTCGGAATAACTTTCCTGCATAATATAATTCTTAGCTAATGAACAGAGCCCTATTGAACTGTATGAAAAGCCGGCCTAGAACATCAAATTAATCAAATTATAAAGCATCAGTTAAAATGGTTTTAACATAACTCTAGATCTTCTTCTTTTTTTAATAAACATTAAAGGGTACGAGTTTTCCAAAATAAGTCGGGCTAAATCTTATTCACATAAGCCACCTTGTTTCAAAAAAATCCCCTTTAGCCCCAAAAAATCAGTATATTAGATATAAGAAATAACTTTATGTGATCCAATAGTTGTTTGAATGACGAATCACAAATGTCACTTTCTATTTTTAGGTATTTGAAGTAAAACGGAACATTCTAGGCTTTAGGAGTACGTCAGGGAGTGCACTTAAGCCCAATGGCGATTTATTTTCTTTGGCCCAACGACACTAGGAGTGCACTTAGATGTAGGAGAAAGAAGGTTAATAGTGCAACTCTTCTTCCAGTGTGCTAATTTAACTGTCATTGAAAAAAATGAAGTTGCGTTGGAGGCCAAGGATATATACATTATATAGTCACAACCACGAAGAGGAAAAAATTATATCGGGTGCTCCTGGGGCACAATGGTATCCCAACACTCTTCTCTATCACATATTCTTGTGGGACCCAGAACACAACGGATGTAAAGACTATTGTATTATTAATACTCATGATTATTCAGGTGTGTGAAAATAAAAAATAGTAAAACGTTTTTCGTAGCATCCTAAATAAGGAGGAGAAGCTTCCCTGTCATGTTCGTGGTTGTAAAAGAGTATCCAAATGTCATCCCAAAAATAGTTCTTTTTTTTATTGCGTATCCACGATGTCGAGTGCTAGTTGCAATATTTCTCTCTATTGGAGTCACATCATGCAGCATTAGTTATATAGAAAATCTACAAAAAAAAAAAAAAAAACCACCAATTTGGTGACATTTATCTATTGACGTTAGCACACGGGCAGAGCTAGCATAAGACCCAAGTCACATAATACATGTGCGCGGGCATCAAACTATCTTTCACAAACATTTCAAGCTACGAATTAAAATTGCAAGAACTAGGAATGATAGGCATGCGTAGAGCAAGGATTGATAGAGCAACCATAGAGCAAAGATTGAGAGTAGGAGAAAACGGTTCTACCGAAGAATTATGTTACTATTAATGCAAAGGATCAAGTGGGTACAATCGATTATATTATTTTGGTCCTTCCCAAAACAATATCGATCATCCTAGCTCTACTAATCAAGAGACCTCTAATCCGGCCAACAACCCACTAAAATGGGAAATTGGGGAGCTCAGATTTCATCTCAGCAATAAACGGCTAAGATCTGCTCGGCTGAGATGAAATATGAACCGTGAATCCCCGGCTGGAATCAGCACACAGGGGAAAGCAGGCTTCCCGGATTCCTAAAATAGTTGAGTAAGATATAATATCAGCACTTGTGGAGCACAATGAAATTGCCCTATCGATTGGATCCATTTGTCCACTAGCTAGGTTCAGTGCTGGCTGCATTTGCTCCACGATGACATTATTTTCTTATAGCAATCAACATATATATAGACCCAAAATATTAGTGGAACGACTCTGGTTAATTCCTTGACCTAAATAAAATGGTGATGCACGAGTCTATGGAAAGAGAGTACCAAAAACACTATAATTATATAGAATAACCTAAATTCAGAAAAAGCGGTTTAAATAAAAAAATGATGGATGGAGCAATACACATTGGCCTTTCTTTTCTCATGGTTGACTCACGAGTCAAGATGGATCACCCGCATCGATACCAACATGAACGAAACACATTTTTTATGAAAAAGATTTATGGATGTGATTTTAAAGATAGTAAATTTCAAAAATATGTGTTTTATTCGTGTGCATGTTCTGATGTCTAACCAATCTCATTTTTAATGTAGCCAAGAAACTTCACAAGACAAGTAAAATAAAGGGGTATTCTGAGTTACGTCCTTAATTGATAGAAGAAACTTATGTGTACGTACCTCCTCTCCACATAAATAATGACCCCTCTAATTAGTGGCGGATCTAGGAATTTTCTACAGATGAATCACTCTTTTTCGACCAGTCCTATACATTTTATGAAAGTTATAAACAAAAAATAGAAATAAACAAAATACAAAATACATTAAAGAAAATAAGTGTTTTTTTTTATTTTTACGTCAAAGTTATAGTTATATTAATTGATTTGTGCAATTAATGATAACATTGTAGATAACTTTGTGATACCAATATGCTACATAAATTCATTTTAAGGGTGTGTTCAAGTTCCAACCCAGTCAAAACTCAAGGGGAGAAGTGTTTTTTAACAATTGACACAAAGAGAGACAAAAATTCCAGCATCAAGAGTTGAACCAATGTCATTCATCAATGTATGCAGCTCTCTACCACTGGAATAATTGAACTTTATTAACTCTCCGCATTTTTTATATATATTACTTACCTAGTCTTGGGGGCCTGCTTTTGGGGCCTTCTTTTCAGCTGGGTCACGTGACCCATCTGGACCTACATTGGATCCGCCCCTGCCTCTAATTCTCAAACTAAAAATATATCATGAATGCCCTTATTCCTACGATAAATTCCATGTTCAATATTTCAAAATTCAAAAAATAAAAAATAACTACTAAAAAAAAGCATTTCCGCATTAACATTTTCAAACTAAATCCAACGAAAAAGTGATAATAATTTTTTTTTATGCCTTGCCGCAGATGATTGTCGAAGTCAAATATTCACATGGCAACAAACTAATAACTGATAATTTACCAGTATGATGGTAAATTATTTGACAATAGATAAATTCGTTCACCAGCCAATTACAAATACAAAAAATTATGGTTACTTGTTTTTTGAAACACAGTCAATTCATTTCATAACAATACCCGAAGGCAATACAGATTTCATCAAAAAATACAAGAATGAGTCAAAACTATCTAGACTTTGACACAGGCACCCCCTGCATAGCAAGACCGGCGAACTCGCCAGATGAGAACCAATCAAGGCCTAGATCGTAGAGAATCCAAACGGACCGGACCCCAACTCAAACCCGATAAGCGCATATTAAATCTGGACGGCGAGAGCTGTTCACCGGAACAATTAAAGGTCAGAGCAGACCCCTCACCGACAACAGCACCCGGACAAACCACAACCCACGTACCAACAACCCCAAACTCGGACGATCCTCAAAAGGCGCCGATTATTCGCCGATTATGATTACTTGTTCGGCCCTTAGAAAGTTTGTCAATTGAAAATCTACTGAAATGGATGGTACTTGTACAAATTTGATAACGTATCGCCTAAAGTTAGTTTGAATGATGATAACTTTTATGAAAATAAAACGGACAAATTTATCGATCCTAACAAAGTATAAAAAATTAAATGGACAAATTTATCAATTCAAACAAAGTAAGGTGTATTTCGTGGGTAACTTTAAGGGCAATTGGGAGGAAATTATATAGTATGTGTTGATGCAAGATTGTGATGATCGTGATGAATTCCCTCATGGATGGCATATGTGAACCGCACTTTCACATGAGTTAGTCGATCCTAAGAGTTGGGGAAGTCCAACAAAAAGCGCGATGAATTCAACTCACACCAAATACTAACCATTTTTCAAAGTTTGCAAATGAGATGAAAACTGTAACTTCTTCGACTTTTGTTACGGAAAAAATTTCGCGTACACCCCCTATATGCTTTGTTCGATTTGCAACTACACTCACTCTACTTCAATTTTAAACACACATACACTCTGAACTTTAAGTCTAAATTGGAACAGTTAACAAGTTCTTCTGAATAGACAACAAAGCAGGAATTGAGAGGCTTACTGGAAATTTCCCTCCTAAAACAAATTGAATATAACCATTTTGCCCTTAGGAGTCATTTACATTCTCTATATATCATTTGTATATATAGAGGAGGGCAAACACGAAAAATTAATTTCGAAAAATGTTAGACGGGGACCAAAAAGTCAAGCTTCGTCCTCATTTTTGGCGCCAAACTTAACCAACCAAAATACAAAGAACAAAATCATTTTTGCCAAACTTAACCAACCAAAATACAAACCAACCAAAATACAAAGAACAAAATCATTTTTGCCAAACTTAACCAACCAAAATACAAAGAACAAAAAATTATGGAAAGGTAAAAAGAAATAGACGGTGTGTATATGTTTAAAAATTAAATGGACGGGTGTAGCTGCAAGCCTGCAAGTTGGTCAAAGTACAAGGGGTGCAAGTGGAATGTGCCCTTTATTACACGGTGGAGTATATATATTTCAGAAAATTACCAGTCAATCCAATGGCGGGGGATATTTTTGGGGGATTAGGTATCGCTGAAAGTGGAAAAGGACGTGGACGAAGGGTGACTTTGGGGGACTAGGTATCGCTGGACTATGGTGGGGATATTTTTGGTAGTTTACTTAAAACGGGGCATATGAGAAATGGACGTGACAAACGATGGGCTTGGATGAGTAAGCGCTGACATTTTAGGGTCAGCCGGTCAGAACCCCTATATATTTAGGAGTGGGTCGAGAGAGGTAGATAGAAAGTCCAGTCCACCAAAGATGGTATTGTGGCTTTGCAAACAGATTTCCATTCCATTACGGATATTGATTGTAATATTTATCGTCCAACTGATTTTTGTTAATACAGGTACGCATTTGTTATGCATCGCAATTGTATGTATTTTTTAAATAACTCGGAATGTGTCCAAGTGGATCAATTGATTCGGTTACGAAACGTATACCATGGTCCACTTGAGAAAAGTCCAATTAAAAATATGATATGGACCAATACAACACAAGAATTGATAGCATACAAATGAGAGTTGAACAAACTTTGAACAAGATAAGCTTTTACACTCATTAATTGGTTCGGATGGCTAAAACTCAGAACCCTCTCTCTTTATCCTAACCCTAGCCGCCACCACGGCTAGTTTTCAGAGGCGGCTCTACAGAGAGCCTTCCATGGTCAGCTGAACACCCAAACAAATTTTTTTTTTGCTTGGAATATATGTAAAAATTATGAGCTAGCCTTTTTTTGAACACCCAATTTAAATATACGGTCTTACTATTGTCAGCCCAGTGGGCTGACGATAAACACACTAAAAAACAAGAAAAACACGTATTTCTGTACATTTTTTACATCTTTTAATACATATTCACACACCTACTATCGTCAGCCCATTGGGCTGATTTTAAAATTTTCCATAAAGAAATTGAAAGAGAGAGAAAAAAGAAGAATCGATTTTTAGTATTATGCTCTGCGTCCATATTTATTGTCAATGGTTTAAATGTGTTAATTCCGCATTCATGACAATTATAACTTCTTTATTTGTTTTTGTCGTATTAGCTAATAGAATTTAAGGACAAAGCTTTAAAAAAAATTCAACTCCATTGCAAACCCCGTTAACTTGAATATTATTCCTTCAAATTTCAAACTACAATAGAAAATTAAATCTCATCATGTTATCCTAAAGAACACCATATTTTTTAGAAAGTCAGTCTCAACAAACTCGCTACAGTTTCTTTCAAAAGTGTTTCAGTAGATTAATATGCCGATTAAACGTTGGCACAAAATATGAGATTTCATCTAGGATAACTGTAAAAAAAAATCCTCCTTCATTCTCAAAACAATATCTACTACGCAACTTTCAAAAAAAATTATTTTTTTTTCAAAAAACAAGTATATATTTTTAAGTTATCATTTTGCCGCGTAGTTAATTTTTTTTAGAATAAAGGTTATTTTTTTGACTGCACTATATATTTATACTAGTATATGACATTTTGTACTTATATTATTGGTTAAGAGATTAGCTAGTAGAGTTAAAGGTAATTCTGAACATCTTATCACAAATTCCTGAAGCCGCCACTGCTAGTTTTGGCCGTCTTGGATTAGTTCCGACGTCACCCTCATGGTTGTCTTTGATTTGGTTAGTCTATCATTGTTGTTTGGATGGATGTCTTTCTAATGGCCGTATACATGGCATTTTATGAATGCATCACATTTCTTCTGGAAAAAAAAAACTCACCAAATTTTTTTAATTTTGCATTTAATTATACATGGTGCAAAAAAAAGGCGAGATCAAGAGCGCAATATTGCTCCTTTACTTTCTTTCTTTTTTTTTGGTTATATTACGGTAATAGTAGCTTTTTATTTACAGATCGTTTGTTGTTACAAGAGAAAAAATGACACTCCGACCTTTTTTTTTTTTTTTCTCGGTGACCTTTTTTTTCAATTGATTATCTAGATAGTATTTGTTTGCCACAGGCTAAATGATGCACTTTTTTTTTTTTGCTCGGCCTAAATGATGTACTATTGCGCTAGTCTATTGCGGAAAATAATAATGAGGAGGTATAATCCCACATGATATACACATTCACATGATTATTAGCAATCGGATAAATAATACCACATATATCCCCGTGGTATTGTATATTTCACATTTTATGGATTGTTCAAGATACTTTTGATCATGCTTCTAACAATTTTAAACGAATATAACTCTAGAACAAATTGTCTTATCTGACACTCACATCCAATCAAATAAATGAGCCTAATGTTTCTGTGATAAAAAAGAATAATTTTATCAGATTGTTGATGAAACTGATCAAGTTATGTGTTTTAGAGGTGAGCAAAAAATCCGTCAAACCGCGAATCCAGTCCAAACCAATCCAAACTGAATGATTTGGTTTGGTTTTTTAGTAAGATGGTTTGGTTCCGGTTTAAAAAAATTAGAAACCGCATTAAATGGTTTGGTTTGTGGATTTACGTTAATGGTTTTGGTTCCAAACCGATCCGAACCGTATAATTATATATCTCATTTAATTTAAATACATCAAGTATACATGAGAGTTATATATAGTCAGCTAATTTCCTAAATTAATAATCTATTCAATCTCCCATCTTATTTAGTATTTATTTATTGCCAAAATTATTTAGCATAAACTTCTATATATCACAACTTATTCCTATAATTAAAATTTTCATTTTACGGGTTGTATTCTGTCTGCGCTTAATTCTATTTTGATTAAGGACTTTTCCTAGTTTTACTTGTTGTAATCCAGTGACGTTATAAAAAACAAAAAACAAAAAAAAAAACTTATTCCTATAATTTTGGTATACCAAAAGTATGGAATATAAATATATAATGCTTCATTCAATGAATAGTGGATCCATGGTTCAATTAATTCCTAAATTTTACTATATTTCTATAAATGAAAATCAGTTGTTAGTTATTTCCGCAATTTTAAGTACTTTAAATAACTTACGAAGATGATATTTTAGTTTAAAGTAAACCGTGGTTCGAAACCGAAACCGAACCGCAATCTAATGGTTTGGATTGGTTTGGTTTTATACTTTTTGTGGGTTGGTTTGGTTCTCCAAATTCATAATCCGTAGGTAGTGGTTTGGTTCTTGGTTTACTATAAAACCGAACCAATCCAATCCATGCTCACCCCTAATGTGTTTGAGCCAGGAAACTGTGCTTTAGTAAGCAAACACCATAGAAGTTAATGCTTGCATGGTTTAAGCTGGGTTTTGAACATGTGTAAAGGATTTTGAGTCACACATCAGATAAGCAGAAAATGGTATGGATCAGAGTTAGGGTACACGTACGATTTAAGCTTGTAAAGCGGACTTGAGTCATTTAGACTTTATTGAGTCTAAAGTAATATTTTATTCCATAATTAGGCTTTCTTTCCTGTATAAATAGAGGGCTCATTGTAATATTTCATATAATCGAATTTAATAAAATATTTCTTCTCTTATATTTAACATGGTATCAGAGCTATAAGATTTAGGCCCTATGAAATTTTTGCTTCTAGCGGGCGGCCTAAGCCTTGCTGCCATCCGCCGGACACTCATAGTTTACTTCACCCATCGTGCCTCTTCATCACTAGCGATCGTGGCTTTCTGATTCATGGATTCTTCATTTATTTTCTTTCAAACTCAAGTTGGTACGTAGACCTACTTGAGTTTGGCTTGGCTTGGCGTAGCTGCTCTTGGTTCTCACTTATGGCAGTCCTTTTGGCTCTCATGGTACTCTTGGCTTGGCTAGGTTGTTCGTGGTTTCTTTTTGGCTTTGGTGCTCTTGATGTTTAGTTTTTTTCAAACTCAAGTTGGTAGATGTACTTAAATTTGAGGGGGGATGTCAGAATAAATAGATATAATAAATAAAATCGTGATCATGAGATTATGATTTGAATGTAATTAGGATGATTTTCTTTCATAGTTAAATTAGTAAGATTTTATTCCATAATTAGGCGTGCGCTCTCTCTTTCTCTCATATAAATATAGGGCTCATTGTAATATTTCATTTAATCGAATTTAATAAAATATCTATTCTCTCGTATTTAACGGTGGTGTGGACTAATTAAATCCTTCTTAACCGATTGGACTCCAAATGATCAGTTTGTCCTTTTTGCAGACGCGAACTCAAATGACAAGAATCCGATTTTCCACATGCCAAGAAGACCAAATCCTACTCCGCCGCCGCCCCCAAAAGAAGGCGCCCTTCACCACCAAACAAATCCGAAAATCAACTTCAAACGACCTCCGGGCTCCAAGCATTGACCAGCTGATTCGGTGGCCCATTGGGTTGCGACCTCTGCTTTTTGTGGATTGCTCTCTCTCTCTCTCTCTCTCTCTCTCTATCTCTCTCTCTCTAGAATCCGCCTCCTATTGGGTCTCTTGTAGCCGGTTGGCATTCTGGTGATTAACAAAAGAGAATTAATAAGGCTAATGAAGATTGTGTTCTTAATTAAATCGCCCTCGTTTTAATTAGTTTCTTAGTTTACTGTTGTAAACTCCTAATAATTCCCTTGTAATCTCACTTATAATAAGGAATTAAACCGTAATATTATTCTTATGCCGCTCAAAAGAAAATTACGGATTATCTCTTTTTGAATTGAATGGAATTGAGAATTTAGAATCGCATAACACTATTTTGTTCCAATGACATATTCGTTATAGATCACTATTCACTACGAGTTAGGGTTCTATAACAGCTTTTTTATTTATTTGTTATCATAGAAATCTTGCACTAAATTTTGAGGAAGGTCATTATTCCTAAAATTTGTTTTCGATAGATTTTAATTAGTTGCTAGAACTCGGACCCTGGCCCTTTACCAATTAGAGTTTTAACAAGAAGTTTGGGATATATTTCATCACAAGGTTCCCGAGATGAAGAAATAAGTTAGTTATTGATTTCTTTCATGAATTTAACACCGTCTGAAAGTTCTAACTGGGCTAGCTCAATTTTTCAAGATTCTTGTATCTCATTAGGCGGTTAAGAGTTTTTGAATCTCTCCACCTACGCAAGAGAGTTCTTCTACTTAGAGGAGCTTTTCTTTTTTTTAATTTCTTTATTTTTTTTCCCTATAATGGACTTATTTATTGTATTAGTTGAGATGTTGGGATTATTTATCTTGTGTCTTACAATCGATGTAATGTCTCGGCTTTATATTTTTTGATTCATAAATTACGTAATGAATATCTCTTATCGATTGAAAAAAAAAAAAAAAAGAAAGTTCTAACTACAATTTACGGAAAGGGGTGAAAATTTTGAAAAACATTTAAGAATCTAAACCATTATTTTATTCAAATTGTGGCATCGTTGCCCTGAAGAAATGAAAAATATGTCAATGCACTAGGGCACAGTCACACGGTGTCTCAAACTCATCATCATACATGTTTTTTTTTTTTTTGCTCGGCAAAAGAAACATTTATTAAAACTCGAAAAGGATACATCGAGAGGAAAGAGACAGCCAAAGAAAGAGTTTGGCACTGCCCAAAATTACATCCATATCCAACCGACAGTTGGACGCACTCCTATAAACTAGATTACACTCTCAATTTTCGGACACCGTCTAAGAAGATCTTGAACTCCTCAATAGAGTAGACCTTGATGTCGAACCTCGCCTTCATCATACATGTTCTAGAGAAGAGTTTATTTGGGCACAGTCACGTGGCGCCCCAGGGACATGGAATAGTTATATAATTACATTACTCCGAAGCAAGGGTGCAGGGAGTAAGAGACAAGTGTAGGCAACTAACTGCACTTGCTTCTAAATTTTCATAGGGATATGTAGAATAATTTTTACCCCATTTTTACTCATTTGACCTCACTTTAAAATTCATTTGTGTCCAAACCCTCATAAGGATTTTGTACTTAGAAATAAGAGGGGTCAAAATAAAATCTCCACCCACAAAATTCCCAAACGTTAACAGGGTTTCATTCATTCTTCAAAAAAGAACTAGCTAGGTTTTGTTCGCTTCTGGAGATTTCTTTTTCTTTTCATCTATAATTCTCTTCTTCATTGTCCTCTCTCTCTCTCTCTCTCTCTCTCTCTCTCTCTCTCTCTCTCTCTCTCTCTCAAATCAATATCTAATTTTGCCCTAGTTTGTCAAATTTTCTCAATACCATAGCTTCATGGATATTTGCAGGCATATATACGTACAAATCATATAATTTTGTACTGGGTTACTTATTCAATTTTATTACAGCCTCTTTTGAATGTTTGCTTCTGTTATACCATACAGATTACAATAGTGATGAGATTAATGCTCTTCTTTTTTTTTGTTTCAAAACATATGTTGTTAAAATAGTGCTTTGCGCAAAAGCTGGCTGAGACCCGAAGAGATATGGCATATTCTTTGGTTTATAGCAAGGCTTCTTATTTTGGCCCTTATTTTACCAATGGCTAATGTTATGGTAGAGAGAGCATTTTCGCTATAAAGAATGTAAAAAGTAGGCTTCAAAATCGTATGTGTAATCAATAGATACATAATAGTTTGATTGTGTATATAGAGAAAGATATTTTTGAAACATTACAAATGAGGCTATCATCCATCATTTCCAAAGTATGAAAAGTCGTCGAGATCAATTATAAATCGAAGCTACATTTTGTGATTAACATATATCTACTTTTTGATTCACTTGTTAATCTAATTATTCCTTTCAATTAGCAACTAGAGAAAGGTGAATATACATCGTTCAAACTTCGACCACACTCATCAAAAATCCTAGCTCCACCCTCGCTCCAAAGAAATATCCATTTGCGGATGTAGGCTGCACATCTATCTATCTATCTATCTATCTATCTATCAATATCCTATGCAAATGTGTTTGAGCCTCCAAACCTCAAATCCTTAATTTCTAGATTTTTTACTTTTTTAAAACAGTAAAGAAAAGTCCCACCTCGACACTTTTTTTTTGGGAAATGATATTGGCACTCTAAAAATTGATGCATGCACTCCAAAATCAGTGTAACTCGAAAGCCATTTTTCTTTATTTTTTGAAGTGCCTACATCAGTTTTTGGAGTGCCAATATTTTTCCTTTGACTATTTTAACTGTTTCACGCACCATTTAATATCACACCATTTGTTCCACGATGACATTATTTTCTTATAGAAATCAACGTATGTAGACCCAAAATATTAGTGGAATGACTCTCGTTAATTCCTTGACCTAAATAAAATAGTGATGCACTAGTCTATGGAAAGAGAGTGCCAAAGTACTAGTATATAGAAGAACCTAAATTCAGAAAAAGCGGTTGCAAATAAAAAAAAATTTGATGGATGGAGGCAATACACATTGGCCTTTCTTTCTCATGGTTGACTCATGAGTCAAGATAGATCACACGCATCGATACTAACATGAACGAAACACATTTTTTGTGAAAAAGATTTATGGCTATGATTTTAAAGATAAATTTCAAAATATACATGTTTTATTCACGTGCATGTTCTGACGTCTGACCAATTTCATTTTTAATGCAGCCAACAAACTTGACGAGGCAAGTAAAATAAATGGGTATTCGCCGCCACAACCTTAATTAATTAACAGTATGTGGTGATGCAAGATTGTGATGATCGTGATGGATTCCCTCATGGATAGCATATGTGAACCGCACTTCCACATGAGTTAGTCAATCCTAAGAGTCGGGGGAAGTCCAACAAAAAGCGCGTTAATGGAATATTGGTAGGCAAAAGGTTTAGTGTTTTGATGTTAATGGAATTACTGAAGGTGTATCTCGTGGGTTTTGCTTTAATGGCAAACCAGAGGAAAACATAGTATGTGGTGATCGATGATTTGAGATTGTGATGATCGTGATGGGTTCCATAATTTTGGCACATAATATTCAAACAATAGTATGAATCCACACCAAGAGCACCCAATAAATCGCGACATTTAAAACACGGGTAGAATCATGACGGATTCCATCGTGGATATAGCTAGCACATGTCTTATTGTACCATTCAAATGTCAATGATCGTGTAGTTAGAAGTGGAAGTCCATGGCCCTAATGCGTGTTTCATCTCCTTGAACCAGTCAAATTTTCCAGTCTTCGATCGGCCATTAAAGGCCTTCAAGTTCCACTTAATGATTGATTCAACTAAGCCCCCACTTAATTAACTAATTAACTCTCTTATCTATATTTACGCGCTCGGAATTCAACTAATACTAAATAATTACCATTTTTCAAAGTCGGCACAAATGAGATGAAAACCGCGACTTCCAATTTTATTACGGGTAAAATTTTGCGTACACCCCCCTATGCTTTGTGCGATTTGCAGCTACGTACGCTCACTCTATTTCATTTTTTAACTCACGAACACTATTAACTTTAGACTAGTGTTTTGTAAGAATTTGTGGATTGGGCGGTTTGAAACGGAACCAAACTAGATCCGACATAATCAGTATTTTTAGATCCGTATCCGTCCTTAACATGCCTCGGTTTTGATCTGTATTGGGCTATTCAATTCATCCGCTGGACAGCCCTAGTACGTGTAGCTGCAACTTGGTCAAAGTACAAGGGGTGGACTTGAAATGTGCCCTTTATTACATTTTTTTTTTTTTTTTGATCCGGTGCCCTTTATTACATGGTATATATATTCAGGAGTATGTCGAGAGGAAGATAGAAAGCCAAGATGGTATTGTGGCGTTGCAAACAGATTTCCATTCCGGTACGGATTTTGATTGTAATATTTATCGTCCAACTGATCATTTTTGTTGATAAAGGTACGCATTTAGTATTATGCATCGCAATTCTAACTCTAATTTGAATAGGTGATGGACAGTATGTTAGGAACCGGCCCCATATATGTATATATGTACTTCTTTTTCTTTCTTTTTTTGAGGAGATGTATGTATTTTTTGATGACTCGGAATGTGGCCTAGTGGAGTTACAAAACGTACCTCATGGTCCACTTGAGAAAAACCCAATTAAAACTTTCGTATGGACCAATACAACACAAGAATTTATAGCGTGCGAATGAGAGTCAAACGAACTTTGAGCAAGATAAGCTTTCACGCTCGTTGGTTTAGATGGCCAAAAATCAGTACCCTTAATTACTCTCTCTCACTATATTCTCCTAATCCTTACTCTCTCCCTCACTATGCTCGCCAACGTTTTCTCATCTCTCGCGCCATTAGTTGCCGGCGTGGCACTGTGGGTTGCAGCTCCTGATTGAGTTTTGGCCGTCTTGGATTCCATCGGAGCTCATGGTTGTCTTTGATTTAGTTTGCCTATCATTGTTGTTGGGTGGATATCTTTGTAATGGTCATATGGCATTTTCTTGAATGCATAACATTTCTTCTGAAAAAAAAAAAAACTTTTACCAAAAGTGTTTTTTTTTTTTTTTCCATTTAATTGTGCATGGTGTAAAAAAGAGACGAGATCAAGAGCCCAATATTGTTCCTTTACATTTTTTTTGTTTACATTACGATTATTAGCAATCGGATAAATAATATCACATTCCTACGGTATTGTATATTTCACACTTTATGGATTGTTCGGAATACTTTTGATCATGCTTCTAACAATTCTAAACGAATATATCTCTTGAACAAATTGTCTGATTTGACACTCACATCCGATCAAATAATCGAGCCTTATGTTTTTGTGATTAAAAAAAAAAAACAATTTGATACAAATTGTTGATGAAATTGATCATGTTGTGTGTTTGAGCCAGGCAACTGTGCTTTTAGTAAGCAAACCCCATAGAAGTTAATGACTTGAGCATGGTTTAAGCTCGGTGTTGAACTTGTGCGAAGGATTTTGAGTTACACATCGGAGAAGTAGAAATTGGTATGGGTGGGGTACAAGCTTTAAGCTTGAAAGTGGACCAGAGCCATTTAAAATATATTGGGTCGCATATACTAATTGAATCCGCCCGAACCGATTTGGACTCTTCATGTGAGTGTTTGAGTTGCAACTTGCGACATGCTAAAAGTAAATTTGTCCTTTTTGCAGACGCCAATGCCCATGCGCATGCGAGGAATCATCCGCCCAAGACCAAACCTAGTCCGCCTCTGCCGCCGTCTCCAAAAGAAAGTAATTTTAATAAACCAAAACATACGAAATTCAAGTTCGACAAATCGGATGTCAATTTTGAAGGACCACCTCCGGGCTCCAGGCGTTGACCAGCTAATTCGGTGGCCCATTGGGTTGCGACCTCGATCTGCTTTTTGAGGGATTTATCTTTCCAATTCGTTAAATTTTCTATACTATATACGCACGCTCTCTTGAGACTAAACAAAAAGCTTAGATTACGACAAAAAGAGAAAGAGAAGAAAAGCCTATGACTCCGCAGATTATAATTCTTAACTATCGAAGGGATGGTTGTATTGCTTTTAGACTATGATTTAATGTAATTTGTTCAACCCATTTTGTGTTTATGTTTTTGTAATTGAAAAAAAACAGAGGAGTTATACAATGATGTTCTAGTTAGTATATGGAATTGAGAATCGAGATTTGTGCTTAAGAAAAAATAGGATGTTATCAGTTATAAGAATTTATTTGGTGATATGGTTAGGGTAGAGGGCCTGACGCAGCGGAATTCACGAGAGACTAGTTAGCGTACTAGTCCAAACGAGATAAACAATTCGTTGTAATGAGCATATCTTCCGCACAAGAAAGAAAAAGAGAATCTCTGCAATATTATTGATTAAAAGTTGAATAATTGAATAGGTTACAACCCTTATTTGTATTAGTAGAGAAATCCTAACTTAGGTAGGAATATTCTAGTAAGACAATTTCTTGCTAGTTAAGAAATTATAAAGAAAAAAATAAAATAAAATAAAGACTTATAAAATCCTAAAAGGAAAGAAAATAAATTTCCTAGAAGAAAATCCTAAATCATGCGAAAACAAGAAGATTAATAACGTGCAAAATTGGTAGTACAAATAAGATTTACTAATAATATAATTTCAAAAAAAAAATTCTAATTCTAAATAAGACTTTAGACTCTTATTTTTATAATTCTGGAATCATAAAAATAAAATAAAATCTTTCATGATCTTGTCCTACATCAGGGCCCCTTGACTATGTCTGTATAAATGAATTATTTAATTAATTAAATTAAATTTAGAATGGCCGTTCAATCGAAAAAATAATAATAGAAAAAAATAAGAATGTTTGTAGCTACTAGCAAATCGTTTTTTGGTTTCCAAATCTCTGGATTGGTACAATTACTCGGCTAAACGAACTAAGGGGCGCATCGAAACGCTAAGACCTCCTCAACATATCGATTGAACTTCGCACTCGTTTTAATTTCTGAGTTTACTGTCGTAAAACCCCAAACAATTTCCTTGTAATCTCTTTTTTTTTTTTTTGGCAAAAGGAATTTTTATTAATCTCGAAGGGGTACATCGAGGATAAAGCAAAAATTACAAAGAGCTATAAGCATAGAAAATATCCAACCAGAGTTGGATAAAATACCTCTTTTATCCAATCTACACCTTCACTTTTCGAATTCCATCCAGGTACCCTTTGAAATCCTCCACTGTGTATATCTTGATATTGAACTTAGCCTTTATCTACATAACTACTCTAGTTTTAACTAAATCCGCCACTTCTAAAGCCTGAGAAGCTGCCCCATTAAAGATATACCATTCCTCATTAACCAGATGGACCAGAGCATTGCAAAAAAACATACTTCCCATATATCTTACTCCAAGTTTCGAAACCTACTCCCAAACCACCAAAGTGTAACTCTGCTAAGGATGATGGACAAACCCACTGGATGTTCCACCAAGCCAATATTTCTGACCACACCACCCACGAGAAACGACAATGAAGGAGCAAATGTTGAGGTGTTTCCACATGCATGTCACAGAAAGGGCACCTTGCCAATTGAATCTCATAAATTAAATTTCTATGGAAAAGAACCGACCTTGTGGCAACCTTATCTTGAATGGCCATCCAAGAGAAAATTTCCACTTGACTCAAATTCTTCCACAATGAACCGAGTAAAGTGTTCTGTGGCTGTGACTGGGCTTCCCACTGCCTATAGACCGATTTTACAGAAAAAACTTTGTCGGCTGTCCAAATCCACTGTAACAAATCAGGCTTTGAAGGATTTACAGTCACACCAACCAGTCTTTGTTTCAAGGCCTCGTATTGTTGAGAATCCCGAACCCTTAGAGTGCCACGAAACAGTAAGTGCCACTCACCATTGCCCCCTAAACCACAAGGCCTACTCAGAACCTCGTCCTACTGCATTGATCGCCTATACAGCCTTGGAAATTCATCTTTGAGCGCTATATTACCCAACCACGTGTGCTCCCAAAATAGCGTATCTCGACCGGAATTTTCCTACACCTTGAACCCCTCCTGAATAGAAAATCCAAGTGCCGAATCAACATTGCCAAGTGCACAAATGTCCCTCCATACATTAGATACCGACCCAGAATGAGGCGAACATGGGAGCCAACTTCTCCGGTCTAAGTTATATTTTGCTTTGATAAACTTTACCCATAGAGAGTTTTTATCGCTGCCGAATCTCCACCACCACTTAGCAAGCAGAGCCAAGTTCTGTTGCGACAATCGCTTGACCCCTAGACCCCCATTCTCCTTTTTCATAGTGATCCTCTCCCAATTGAGCAAGTGCATTTTCTTCTTGTCCGGTTTATCACCCCAAAAAAATTGCCTTTGTAATTTCTCAAGCGATTTGGCTACTTCCACGGGCATTTTGAATAGGGACATAAAATAAATCGGCAAGGTGCTAGAATTGTGATTGATCAAAGTCAACCTGCCCCCAGTAGATATAGTTCTTGTTCTCCATACACATAACCTCTTTTGAGTCCTTTCTAAGACTGGTTCCCACGTTTTCACCCTTCTAGGATTAGCACCTAGTGGAAGCCCAAGGTATTTGATAGGCAAAGACTCCACCTTGCAACCCATCACCCAAGCAAGTGCCTCAATATCCTGCTGCTGAACTTTTACTCCACAAAGGGAGCTTTTAGAGTAGTTGATCTTCAGGCCAGACAATAATTGAAAGCATCTAAGAATTCGCTTGATGTTTTCCATTTCTACCAAATCATTGTTGCAAAAAAAAATTGTATCATCTGCAAACTGCAGATGAGAAATAGTCACACCATTATTCCCCAACTTAACACCTTTGATGATATTCTTCGCTCGAGCTCGTTCCAGCATAATATTAAGTGCTTCTACCACTAAATTAAACAAAAAGGGGGATAAGGGGTCCCCTTGCCTCAGCCCTTTCTGCGTTTGGAATTCCCGCGTTGCTGCCCTATTAATCAAGACAGACATAGATACAGTGGAGCAACATTTCTTAATCCAACCACACCACCTATCCCCGAATCCTACCTTCTTAAGCATATCCAATAGAAAACCCCAGTTAACACAATCATATGCTTTCTCGAAATCCAATTTCAGAATTAAACCACCATGAGCAGAATGTTTCCAACTATGAATAACTTCATTAGCAATTAACACACCATCCAAAATCTGTTTTCCCCCAACAAAAGTAGCTTGAGTTTCACCAATAATATCAGGAAGATGAACTTTAAGCATATTAGCAAGCACTTTGGATAGGATTTTGCAAGTACTCCCCACCATGCTAATAGGCCTAAAATCCTTAAAGGTAGAAGGACAATCAACCTTAGGAATTAATGTAACAAAAATAGAGTTAATACCTTTTGTAAGCTTTCCATTCCGATGAAATTCTGAAAAGAATTGGATTATTAGGTCCTTCGTGAACTCCCACCCCTTCTTGATAAACGAGAAGTTAAAACCATCCGGACCCGGAGCTTTTAAGCTGTTGCACCCTTTTAGAGCAGCCACAACCTCCCTTTCCTCAAACACTCCTTCCAATTGCAATGATACCTCTCTAGACATGTGTCTCTCAAACCCCCCACCCCCAGAGTTGGTCTAACCTTTCTCTCCTCTATAAAATTACTTTGAAAGTGGATGGTTACAGCTTCCTTGATTTCATTGGGATCCTCCACTGTTCTACCATCAACTCTGACTGAACCAACCATATTCCTCTTGAACCTATTATTGGCCATAATCTGAAAATACCTTGTATTTTTGTCCCCCAATTTTAGCCACTTAACCCGTGATTTCTGTCGCCATAATGATTCTGAAAGCTTGTAGAGCCTCCAATATTCCGCCTTTAATTTACATCTCAAAGCTTTTTCATCTGGATCAAGTGGTCTACCTTCAGCAACAATATCAAGCTGATGGAGTGTAGCTTCATTATCCTAGAGAGTAGTGTTGAAGTCCCCGAACTCCTCCTTATTCCAGACTTTCAGCCTATCTTTAATGGCCCTCAGTTTTTGAACAAGAATAAATTCAGCCCGCCCTTCCACCTGAACCTCATTCCATGTCTCTCTGGCCAAACTCATGCATTTAGGGTTAGAAAGCCAAATATCCATAAACTTGAAAAGTTTAGGGCCCCAATCCCTGCTATCATCCTTAATCGTAACTGGGCAATGATCAGAGATTGGTCTCGGTAGACCCCATTGCAGGATTTTGTACTTATCTAGCCACTGTTGAGACACTAGGAATCTATCCAATCGGCTATGGACAGCATGATCCTGATAATTAATCCAAGTATATTTTCGGCCAAGCATAGGAATATCAATCAACTCCATGTTGTTGCAAAATTTTGAGAATTCCCTCATGCCCCTTTCTAGTCGCAAGCAGCCCACCCTCTCACTAATATCTCTACTTTCATTAAAAATCCCCCCCTACGCACCATGGAACAAGGGAGCCATTCTTAAGGTCCAATAATTCCTCCCAAAGCTCTTGCCTAGAAGCTGCTTCATTTGGGGGTACACATTGACAATCGAACAAAGGAATTCATTGTACAGCATACCACTCATTAAAATGTAGGATCTTTGGACCACAATATTAGTAGCCGTAAAGAAATCCTTATTCCAAATGATAAGCAAACCCCCGGAAGCACCCACAGAATTGGAGCAAACATAATCGAAATTGGCATTCCCCCAAATTTTGTGGATAACAAACCTCTCCACTGCCTCTAATTTCGTCTCTTGAACAAAAACCATATCCGGTTTCCTATTCTTAATAAGTTTTGACAGAAAGCGTTTTTTGACAATACTTCCCAAACCTCTTATGTTCCACGTAATCTGCATTAGAAACAAAAGCCCTTTCGACCTACTCCTCCAAATTAGATAAAACGCTAATTCCTCTCACCCCTCTCTCTGACTAGAGAGTACTCCTTAACCTCTAGATCAATCATTCTCTTTAAAGTTTCATTATCATTGGGCAAAAAATTAATATCCAACTCACCTCCGATTGCCATGGTAGCTCTGACTTCGTTTGCAATCGTTGGACTGACTTGGCTGATATCCTCTGAAAGAGACTGAGAAGCTTCCTCCGAACGTGGATCTCGGTCCAAATCCCCACGAATCCTCAACAAATTATTCAGCTGTCTTCTCCTTATTTTCCTGCATTCCGCATTATTCAAGTCCACCAATAAGTTAATGCAAGGTACCTGGGACGATCGCACCACTAGCTGGTTCACTAAGTTTTCCCCTGGCGACTCCATGATTGGGGACGACAACTCCAGATGTGGAACATTAGCCCGAGACCCTACTGGAGATGGTATCTCATGGGCGTGGCCCACTACCTTATCTACTCGTAACTTATCAACTGGCCCATCTTGAGAATTAATAGGAGCCCGTGGTATTACTTGGGCTTTGCTGGGGGCTAAAGATTCCAAGTGGGCTGAGAGGCCCAAAGCTGAGTCTCGAACGACCGAGTCTTGAACGACCGACTCCTCAATCAAAGATTCAAAATCCTCTGGGTAAACCTGTACAACCCTTTTGACAAAACATTAAATGCTCCCCTGCAGCTGAAAGCTTTGGGCCACCAACCCTCTTATCTTTTTCCTCCTTCCCAGTAGTCGAGTCAGAGTCCCCTGCACCCTCACCTACCCCTCCCTTCTCATTGGTTGGACCCTTTGGAGGTACTACCACGTCATCACCTTCTACCAACGTCCCTTTTGCAACAGGGCCATTACCAACCTGCAACTGAGATTTCGAAAATGGCCTTTGGTCAACTTGAATCCCCGGACTCAAAGCTTCAGCTTCATCTGGGTTGAGAAAAGAGGACAATTTCTTTACCAGCACATCATTTGCTTCACTGTCAAATCTGACGAATCCAAATCTATTTCCTGTACGTTTGCTTCTCTTCAAATCTAGCCACTGTAGACCTTGGGTTTCAGGAATGTTGTCCACAAACAAAGTATAGGTCTCCTGATTCCTTCCTCCTTTGTCAGCTTGAGCCCTGTGATTGTTGATCACAGGAATCCACCCACCTTCACCTCTGGCCTTTCCTTGCACTCTAACCCGAAATCTCTCTCTCTCTTTTTCACTCTCTCTCTCTAGCCATTTTTTTCTTCTTCCAAATTTCCTTGTAATCTCGCTTATGATTATCAATAATATTGTTTCTTTGCCGCTAAAAAGAGAAAGTTACGGATTATCACTTTTTGAATTGAATGGAATTGAGAATTTGGAATTGCTTTAACTTAAGTACTTCTATTTCATTCCAATGATATATTCGGAGTAGATCCCTATACACTATGAGTTAGTGTTTTTCAATAGGAGGCAAAATCATTTGTGCCGAAAACCTTTGTGTCTCTGTGCCTCACGGCAATGTGCACGAGGAACACACACAATTTTTTCGGATCGTGCATACAGTTTGAGTAGAATCTGAAAGTTGTTTTTATCGATCGTGCATACAAGAGGTGGTTTTGTTAATTAAGCTGAATACGGATGGAGCTTCCAATTCCACCACGGGTCGGGGCTGCCTCTACAGGAGGTATCCTCCGTGATCACCATGGTACGTAGATGGTGAACATTAATACTTACCCTGTGATTGGTGAAAATTGCGTATGGTCAATGGAATCGTCACACTTTTTGATAATAATGAATTACTCCCTCTGTTCTATTTTTATTGTCCATTTTCATTTTTCGTGCCGTTCTTTCAACGCTTATATCTTCTAATATGAATCTCTAAAAATATGCAATATGGATCTTGTTTGATAGTTCTTGATTAGATCTATAATACAAAGTTTTCAAAATTATGAAAAACATTATAGATTGAGAGATATAAGTGTTGAAAGAATGACACGAAAAACGAAAATGGACAATATAAATGGGACGGAGGGAGTAGTTTGTAGTGGCACTCACACAATTTTCACCAATTATAAGGGGGTAATGTTCACCCTCTTAAAATTAAAAAAGGTGAACAAAATTATTCTCCCCAAAAATTTTGTATGTTAGATACAAGAAATAACTTCATGAGCTCCAATAGTTGTTTGAACGATGAATTACAAATGTACTTCCTATTTTTAGGTATTTGAAGTAAAACGAACACTCTAGCTTTCAGGAGTACGTCAGGAGTGGTGGTTTGGGAATCGGTTTCGAAACTTAGAGAAAGAAATTTGGGAGTCTTGTTTTTATGCAACACTTTGAACGTTATGGCTAGTGCAGAATGATTATATCTTTAACAATGCTTCTACGCTGGTTTGGGATGTGGCGGATCTTGTTAAAACAAGGGTAGCCATGTGGATGAGGACCAAACGCGACATTAAGATATACACGGTTGAGGACTTTAAGGGGTATTTGGATGGGATTCAAAACTGAAATTTTAACTTTCTGGTGAGATATTTGTATCCAAACTTTGGTTGGATGTTATGGTGGTGTTTGCTTGTTTTATCGTATTGTTTCTTTGAGAGGCACCTTCTGTTCTCTCTTCTTCTCGATGTATCCCTTCGAGTTTAATAAAACTCTTCATTTGCCGAGCAAAAAAAAAAAAGGGAGTACGTCAGGAGTGCACAATGGTGATTTATTTCCTTTGGCACAACAACATTAGGAGTGCACTTAGATGCAAGAGAAAAAATGTCAAGAGTTCAATTTTTCTTCTAATATGCTAATTAATTTAACTATTTTAACAACACGAAAATTTGCCTATAATAAAAAAAACATATAAACAAAGTTACGTTGGAGACCAAGGACATGTAGTCACAACCATGAATATAGAAAAAATATTGTGTGCTCCTGGGGCAAGCTTGGTATCCCAACACTCTTCTCTATCACATATTCTTTTGGTGCTCAGAACACAATGAATGTAAAGACTACTGTATTATTACTAAGGGAAATGATATTAGCACTCCAAAAATTGATGCAGACACTCTAAAAAATAAAAAAAAAGTGACTTTAGAGTTACACTGATTTTGGAGTGCATGCATTAATTTTTGGAGTGCCGATATCATTTTCCTATTACTAATCATGATAAGGCGTGCTAAAATAAAAATAAACTTTTATCGTGGCATCCCAAGATAAGAAAGAGAAGCTTCTCCGTCATATTCGTGGTTTTAAAAGAGTATCAAAACGTCATCCCAAATCTTTTTATTGCATATCCACGATGTCGAGGGCTAGTTCCAATATTTCTCTATATTGGAGTCACATCATGTAGCATTACTTATAGAATGTCTCTACACAAAAAACACCAATATTTAACGACGTTTATCTATTAACGTTAGCGCACGGGCAAAGCCAGCATACGACCCAAGTCACATAATACATGCGCGAGCATCAACCTGTCTTTCGAAAACATTTCAAGCTAGTACTAGAATTGCATATATGAATGAAGAATGATTGGCACGCATAGATCACGGAAAATATTGATAGTACATGCATAGCAAAGATTGAGAATATGGGAGAAAACGGTTCTACCGAAGGATTATGTTGCTTTTAATGCAAAGGGTAAAGTAGGCACAATCAATATATGATTTTTCCATCCAAAAACAATATCGATCAACCTCTACCGAAAATTGTCCCACTAGGTTGAGTGCTAGCTGCATTTGTTTCACGATGACATTATTTTCTTATAGCAATCAACATATATAGACACACGAAATTAGTGGAACGATTCTGGTTATCTTCTTTTTGATAAAGAATATATAGAAAGAAAGCAAAATGGGGCCTTATTCCTACGTATATAAATCATGTTCAATTTTTCAAAATTCAAAAAAATAACTACTCAAAAAAAGCATTTCCGCATTAACATTTTGAAACTAAATCCAACAAAGAAAGTGATAATAAGTATTTTTTTATGCCCCGTCACAAACGATTGTCGAAGTCAAATTAATATTCACATGGCAACAAATAATTGATAATTTACCAGTATGATTAAATTATTTGACATTCAATAAATTCATCAATCAGACAATTACAAATACGAGAAGTTATGGTTACTGGTTTAGCCCTTACAAAGTTTATCAATTGAAAATTTACTAAATTGGATGGTACTTGTACAAATTTGAAAGTTTATCACCTAAAATTAGTTTGAATAATGATACCTGAAAATAAAACGGTCAAATTTATCAAATTCAAATAAAGATGGTAATTGAGTAGAGGTGAAAGGGGTTGATGATAATAATGATGCTAGGTGCAGCAGCCCGGCAGGAGGCGTTGGGTATGAATTCTAGCGGAATTGTGATGTTAATGGAATTAATTAGGTGTATTTCGTGGGATTTGATGTGAAAGTTGAGTGGGTTTTACATTAATGACAATTGGGAGGAAAATATAGTATGTGGTGATGCAATTAAGATTGTGAAAATCGTGATGGATTCCCTCATGGATAGCATATTTGAACCGCACTTCCGCATGAGTTAGTCGATTCTAAGAATTGAGGAAAGTCCAACAAAGAGCGCGTTAATGGATTGGTAGGCAAAAGATTTTGTGTTTTGATGTTAGTGGAATTACTTAAGGTGCATTTCGTGGGTTTTGCTTTAATATTGGCATGCAATTGCAAGGAAAAGATAGTATGTGGTGACGCAAGATTCCGTTTAAGCCTGTCAATGGACCGGATCCGATCCGATCCGATCCGAAAAATCCGATCCGAATCCGGATCCGATAACATCGATCCGATAATCCGATAATCCGAATCCGGTAATTCAATACGGATCCGGATCGGATCGGATTAAATCCGTTATCAATCCGAATCCGAACTTTATTTTTTTTAAAAATTTTATTTTTTTAAAAAAAAATAGTAAAATTTTTATTTTGAAAAAAAAAATGTTTAAGAAGTTGTATTTTTATTTTTATTTTTTATTTTTTATTTTTTTAAATTTTTTTCGGAAAATAATTTTTTTTGAAAAAAATATTTTTTTTTGGCTAAAATTTTTGAAGTAAAAAAAGTTTCCGGATCGGATCCGGATTTTTTGGATTCGGATCCGGATTCTCACTATCGGATTTGAGTCTTATCGGATCCGGATCGGATTGTGTCTTAACGGATTCGGATCCGGATCCGGATCGGATCCGGCCCATTGACAGGCCTAATTCCGTTAATGGATTCCATCATGGATAGAACATGTGAATAGCATGAACTTGCACATTGGTTAGTCGATCCTGAGAGTCGAAAGAAGCCTGAGAATGCGTCAATGGATTGGTAGGCAATAGGTATGGCTTTTTTATGTTCATTTTTTTTTAACAGCAAAAAGAAGATCATTTCATTAACCTTTGAAACAAGAACAAAGATTAAACAAACGAGGAGCAAGACGGCATCACAACAAGGGAAAGCATCTCAACTAAGTTGCACTACAGTTGAAGAAACTCATGGCTGCTTTGAGTTTATATATTAGAAAACAATGGACTTTTACATATAAATTAATTAAAAGGAAAATCAAATCATTAATCGGTAGGACTTCATGGAAATTAGATTGGAAAGAGGTGGAAATCTGACCTAATCTTTTGAGGGGTTTATTTTTGCTGTTTATTCAAGTATGTTTACAGTTCCAATTTAGTCTAAAGTTCAAGGGGTGTATGTGTTTAAAAATGAAAAATTACGGGATGAAGCCACAACTTTTTTTTTTTTGGCTAAGCAAAAAGAATTTATTAATCTTTATAAAGGATTTTTAAAGGATTACAAAAATTGAAAGGATCAATGGCACACAAAGTATAAGAGGGTGCAAGTGAAATGTGCCCTTTTTTACATGGTGTAGTGTGTGTGTGTGCGTATCTACATAATAAGGGAAGAGGATTTTTGAATCTTATCTCTCTATAAATCTTAACCATTGATTTGCTCCATAAATCTTACGGCTCTCCCTCTCAAACAATATTAATTGCACAATTACCACTAATTAAATCTCACGTTGCGCCGTGCCTTTAGGCACGAGCAAACCCTAGTATATAGTATATATTTAGGGGTAGGTCGAGAGGAAGATAGAAAGCCAGTCCCACCAAAGATGGTATTGTGGCTTCGCAAACAGATTTCCATTCCTGTACGGATTTTGATTGTTGTATTTATCATCCAACTGATTTTTGTTAATCCAGGTACGCATTTGACACAAACTCTTTTTTTTTTTTCTTTCTCGAATTGTAACTCTAATTTGAATATGTGATTTTTCACGGTACCCTTAAAAATAGGTTATAAACAAATTGAACGGTTTTAAACATATATGTATATTTTATTGAGAACTCGGAATATAGCCGAGTGGATCAATTAACTCAGTTACAAAACGTACCCATGGTCCACTTGAGAAGAGCCAAATTAGAACCTTCGTATGGAACAATACGACACAAGAATTGACGGCATACAAATGAGATCGAGTCGAACAAACTTTGAACAAGATAAGTTTTTACACTCGTTTGTTTAGATGGCCAAACTTTGTAATGGCCGTTTGCCCTTTTTTGAACGGCTGACATTTCTTCTGATAAAAAGAAAAGCTTGACCAATTTTTTTATTTTATTTTGTGTTTAGTTATACATGTAACATGGTGTAAAAAAAGTGACGAGATCAAGAGCGCAATATTGCTCCTTTTACTTTTACTTTTAAATTACGACTATAGTATCTTTATATTTACAGACCATTTAATTTGTTGTTGCAATAAATTAAAAATTCACACCTTCTTTTTCAATTGATTATCTAGATAGTATTTGTTTGCCACATGCTAATGATGTATGGATTTGTTGAGGAAAATAATAATGAAGAGGTATATGATCCCACATAATATACCAATTCACATGATTATTATCAATCGGATAAATAATACAGCATCCCCATGGTATTTTATATTTCACATTTTATGGATTGTTTAGAATAGTTTTGATCATGCTTCTTACAATTTTAAACGAATATATCTCTTGAACAAATAATCTGATCCGACACTCTCATGCGATCAAATAAACGAGCCTTATGTTTGTATGATTAAAAAGATTATTTTTATCAGATTGTTGAGTCAGAAAACTTTGCTTTAGGGTGTGTTTCATTAACTAAAATAAATACTAATTCAAAAAAAATATGTTATCATTTGGATTAAATGTGATGTATTATAAAAAAATAATCTGTCTCATAAAATTAAAAATAAGTACTTAAAAATTAAAAAACTTAACAGGACGGAGCCTTAGTAGGCCAACTCCGTAGAAGTAAATGACTTGAGAAAGGTTCAAGCTGGGTTTTGAACGCATGTGAAGGATTATGAGTCACACATCGGATACCTACAAAATGGTATGGATCACAGTTGGGTTACAAGTTTTAAGCTTGTAAGTCAACTTGAGTTATATAAAATTTATTGGGTCCAAGTAATGTAGTGTACACTAATTGAATCTTCCCAAACCGATTAAAATCCTGGCAATAGCGTTTGAGTTGCAGCTTGCAACGTGATAAAAATAAGTTTGTACTTTTTGCAGACGCAAGCGCAGCGCGAGGAATCAGGCGACACTACCCACTGCCAAGAAAAACAAAGCTTAGTCCGCCGCCGCCTCCACAGGAAAGTATTCATGATCGCAAAAACAACCCGAATATCAAGTTTGAACCTCCTCCGGGCTCCAAGCACTGACCAGCTGATTCGGTTGCCAATTGGGTTGCGACCTCCACTTTTCGACGATTTGTCTTTTCGATGAATGAGATTCACACAATTGTAAATCTCAGTCATCTATTTCAGTTTCATGTTAAGCCTCACAAAAAATTTTCATGTTTCATAACATTTCTCTTTGTGGATTGCTATCTCTCTAGAAACCGCCTTCTATTGGGTCTCTTGTAGCCGGTCGGCATATTTTTAGGAATAAGTGTATAACCACATACAAATACATAAATGTTTACACACATTCAATCACACCAGTGTGTACGGTACCCACTCTTATTGTAACTGAGTGTGTGTAAGTGATTGTGTGTAGTGGTGTAGCATTGTCGTATTTTCTGTGATAAATTAACGAAAATAAGGCTAATGAAGATTGTGTTCTTCCTTCGCACCCGTTTTAATTAGTTTCTTAGTTTCCTGTTGTAAGCTAGCTCCTAATAATTTCCTTGTATCTCACTTGTAATCATCAATAATATTATTTCTTTGCTCTTTTTTCGAATTGAATGGAATTGAGAATTCGGAATCGCATAATTATCAATAATATGATTTCTTTGCTCTTTTTTCTAACTGTGCTTGCTCAGTTTCTCAAGACTCTTTGAATGTCATCAGGAGTTCGCATATCTCCACCTTTCGCATGAGAGTTCTCTTCAGATGAGGCTTTTCTTTTATTTCTTTAGATTTTCGTATGATGGGCTTATTTCTTGTATTAGTTGGGTTGTTAGGTTTGACTGTCTTGTATCTGATAATCGATGTAGTGTTCCAAATTTATACTTTTTAATTCAGAAATTATGTTAATGATATTTCCTATCGATTGAAAAGAAAAAAAGTTCCAACTGTAATTTAAGTCAAGGGGTGAATTTTTTTGAAAAACATCTAAACTATTCTTTTATTCGGATTGTGGCATGGTTGCCCTAAATAAATGAAAAATAAATCAATGCCCTACCCAAACTTATCATCAAATGTGTCGTAGAGAAGAAATTAGGGCACTGTAACGTGGTATCCAGTGACATGAAATAATTAATCCAAAGAAATATCCATTGCGGATGTAGTCATTACATAAGATATGGACTGCGTTGTATTACACGGCTGGCCCACGGGTTCCTCCTCACACCCACAGCAGCTCCCTTTTTCTTTTTTTACTCGAACACAATTCATATCATTTCAAAGAAATCATACGGCATCTACAGATATCCATCCAAAAACAATGACAAGGAAAACAACCAACCAAAACCATCCAACAAAGAATGAACAAGAAAGATAAATATCTAAAACCAAGAACGATTTCACACCACCAATGTATACATCCCACAATTAAAATTGTCCTTCTCACAAAGTTTTTGGGAAGGTCAGAATTGTCGTTAAGGTCAATTCACTAGTATATATACAGTTATAAAAACTTGATCAATGAAACGGGACCAAAGGATCTTAACACAGCAATTCAGATTAGCATCTGAATCATAGCCTTTCCTTTCGATCGATTGGGTTAAAACCGTTAAATCATACCAACAATGTGCACGATCGAGGAACACACCCACGTACAATTTTTGCGGATAGTGTACACAATTTGGGTAGAATCGGAAAGTTGTTTTTATCGATTGGGATCGATTAATGCTATCATCAGAAAGTGATAGAGATCGATTGCCAAGGTGCATGCGAGACATGCGAGTCGCTTGCCAAAAAAATCAACTGTTCATCCGCAACTTGTAGAAAAACAAAAAAGCTGCGGACGCACAAAAGTGCAGATCATAAGTGTACGAAATCATCATGTGTGTAGAAATATTTTGGTGCACCAAAGGGTTCCTAAGACAGTTGTGTCCAAATGTGTACGTATCGTCATCCGTACTTTGTTTCTATAGCATTCTTGATAGAAGAATTAACTCCCTTTGTTGGAGTTTTGACTTTCCTTGTGAGAGTAATAAAGTTCGTTTTTGGGCGATTTGTTTACTGTTCTAAAGATTAGTATACATCTATTGGTGGTTTGCTATAAATTCATTAGTATGTTCATTTATGATCGAAGTTCATCTGATCGTTTGAGTTCTTGTTGTCTTTTTTTTTAACTAGCATTGTATCTCTTTTTTAGACTACTACAAGATATATGAATCTTCCGCTAAGCAAAAGGTGCATCAGGTAATGTCTAGGCTGGGAATGAAAGACATCAATCACCTCGTTCTTTCTCATTATATATCAATTAGATGATTAGTTTAATTTTGTCCAAATTATTTATAATGAATTTCGTTGTGTAAGTGTCGATAGACTTTATAAATACAGTATCTTTCACTTTTGTAAAAAAGAAAAAAGTTGATAGAACAACTAATTGCTTCTTATATCACGCACTCTTTGTCTTCACTTTTATTGCGGGTCCACAATGCAAGAGTTTGAAGTAGTATCCATCAAGTATATCTACCGTAAAATCACGGTAGTGCGGATGCGTTGGCAAATGATATTTCTGATCTCGGTGAGAGATTTTTATATCTACCATTTTATTCCTAGTTGTATTGCTAATTTCGTTTATGCGAACTTGCTTGGGGTTGTAAATGCTTAATAATGTTATTGATGAGTACCCAATATTGTAAATATTTGGTACGACTAGTCCCATTTTATGTTGTTTTAACTTGCATTTATCTAATTTTTATTTGATACTGCACGTAAGGTGTATTTTTAGTATTTTCAGGTAAAACGTGCAAATAAGGCGCATTTTAACACTATGGATGGCTCAAGTGCTTCCAAGTACCCGAAGATCCTGTCGGTCCCTTAAAATCTGTCTAATTATGAAAAAATAACTTTCTGAAAAAATATCGATTTTCGAGATTAAAAATGACGATAATTGATACTTGAATTTTTCTAAGAGTAACTACAAAATTGCAAGATTTTATTTGAAGAGTAAGGTCATGTTTTGATCCATTTTCTCTTGAGAAAAATGTGCATTTTTCTATTTTACACTAAAAGTGGGGGGTTGACATTTTAATTTAATTGGAATCTTGAAATTCTGGTAATGTCATTGTTTTCAAATGGAGAGTACTTTCTTATTTTCATTAAATAAATTAAAGTAAAGAAAGGTTTAAAATGTAGTTTTTACTTATGTTTAGAGAACAAAAATAAGGTGCTGTGAAGTTGTGGAAGTTGCTGGGAGCCGTCGGGTGCCAAGTTTTGAAGGCTGTCCTGAAGACTGGAGATAACCTCCCCGTATCGATACAGCTTTATTCTGTATCGATACGAATTAACTTTGTGGGAAGGCAGGTTTTGTTGTATCGATACGGCCTTAACCCGTATCGATATGAGATCATTACGGAAAAATGACCTTTTTAACTTAGCAGCGTGGTATTGATACTTTACTTAATCTGTATCGATACTACGAGCCTTCGGCCAGATATTTGCTGCTTTTTGGACTTTTCATTTATGGAATAGTTGCTACTTATAGTATGTTTATAGGATATTTGTTGGGAGAGAAGTTGAGTTGTATAAATACCTTTCTCTCTCATTTTAGTTAAAAATCTACTTTATTTTCTAGCTTTAGTTCTCTCTGTAGGAGAGACCTCCATTGTTGTTCATGCTTTTCCTTTTGTAATTTCCTTAGAATTCAAGTAAGTATTTATCTTATGTTAATTTCTCGTTTATTAATGTTGTAGTTATGCTTTGGATCTTTGCATAAATCAAATTTATTTTCGTTTTCTTAGTTAAATCTTTTGCTCCATTTTCTTACCATGTCTAGTCTTTTAGCTATGTGTAAGTAGTCAATAAGGCTTAGCCATGGATGAATAACACCTTGTGACTTTGGTTAATCTTGCCTTTCTCAACTTAAGACTTGAGGTTTGGTTTGAAAATGTGAGTGGTTCACCTTTTATATAACAAAACTTGTCGATATTAACCTCCGGCGATCATATGCTTGCACATATGGTTCAGTGAGCTATGTCTCGCCTCGTATTTGCCAAAAGAACCAAAAATTTCCTCACTTTCCAAATCATGCTTCTAGTTCTTAACCTTGATATTTAGTTTGAATGCAAGTCTTGGCATTGTTAATTTCTGGTGATCATGTGCTCACTCACATGGTTCCGGGAGCGATGTCATGTCTTGTGTTAAGCTTGTTGTTCAAATTCTATATCAAGTCTAACCATTTTCATAGCTAAATCTTCCGGTTGATAGCCTATGCCGTGCGATTCAACCGTATTTTCATTGAGAATTGTTAGATGGCTTAAGTCACGGGCTTTAGTAACTCCATTGCCTTGCCGCCTTTAATTCTTAGTTAAAACTCATTTTTAGTCTTTTCCATAAGAGTGTTTCTTCATCTTTTAAAGGAAAACCAAAAGTTGACCGTCTAAACGCCACAAACCCTTACACCTACAATCCGAACAAGGTATATTCGAGCTCCCTGTGGATCGACTTAGACTTCCTCGCTATACTATGCAAATCTTTAGTTATAGTCCGATTAATAAATAATTAAATTTGACGGCCGTTTGGTAAATTTCAACGACTACCAAATGTGTGCATCAGTTATTTTAATGCATCGTTCATTTACCCAAAAAAAGAGTGCATGGTTTCACATGTACACATTCGATGACTTGCAAACCCTGTTTCACTACCACACCAATCAACTGAATCTTTTTATCCAGCCAATATTATTTCCAGATACTTCACTTAATACATAAATCGATTTTACATCCTTTTCAACCCTAAAATTCCATTTTCCTTAATTGCTACTATCATAGAGCTAATCAAGACATTTTCTTTTCTTTAATTCTCATAGTTAAGAACAACCCCCAGTCCCAAACCCCAGCTTCCCACCAGCAACATCATAAACCACGTCCAAAGTCTGCTGCTGCACATTCCCGAAAATACCCACGTCGGACGCGCCCGAATTCCCGGCGAACGCCAGGCACACCTGCGACGCCTTCACGGCGTACAGTATCCCCTGCGCGTCGAGCGGAACCTCGACCCCACCGCCGAGCACGAAGCTCACCGTCGGTATCGACACGCTCGTGTGGTTGCTCAGGTCGTAGCACGTGTCCAGGATCGATGCCGACGAGGTCAGAGGGTACTTCGTCATGGCCTGCCGGAATTCGGTTTTGAGCGCGCTGTAGGCCCCCGGCGGCAGCCGCGTGATGACGGTGCCGGAGTCGATTATTGAGCCTGCCGTCTTGAACACCGTCTGGGAGATCGACAAGGTTGATCCTCCGAGTTTTATCCCAGTTATGTCGAAGTAATAGAAGGACTGAGAAGTTGGCAGTAACGGAGTGAACGTGGGAGAAGACGACTTCGCTCCGGATTTGCCGAAAGAGAGGTAACCGGAACTGGAAGGGGTGGGGAGGCAGTAGGAGAAGTACTTTCCGAACTTGGAAGCGGTTTGGGAGACGAGGGAGAGCTGGTCTCGGCCGAGGCCGAGGAGGCCCGCGGCGCCGCCGAAGAGGCCCTGGTTGTTCTGGCCGCAGCCGAAGAGGAAGTTGGGGATCACGTCGGATCTGGAGAGGGTTAGGGTTTCGGTGGCAAAGTAGCCGACCGAGAAGGAGGAGTCGCCGTACTGGATGCCGTAGACGCAGGTGGAGGTCGAGCAGCTGGGGCTGTTGCCGGTGGCGGCGGTGAGCTGGGAGCACTCAGTTGAGCCGCACGAGATGTTTTTGTAGGATTTGGATGTGGATGGGTTGAAAATGGGCTCTTGTTGGTCGTAGCAGGACCTGTTTTTTTTCCAAATAAAATCATCCCAGTTATATTAATACGAAAATAATCCGAACAAAATCATTTCAGTTATATTAATACGGAAATAATGTACGACTAAAACAACCAGGACTTGTTTTGGGAGCAAACCGAGTTATATTTGT
>CM033798.1:42537458-42562458 GCA_019656835.1 Rhododendron ovatum | reverse complement strand
CATGTTTTATGAAAAAATCAAGAGAAATTTTCAAAAAGCCCAAAAAAATTATTGGGTTGAGAATTTATTTGATTTCATTCACAATTTCAGAAATCATATTTCTATTTAAATCGATATTGCTTAGTAGTCCAGAATCAAATAAGACCAGAGACTAGAGTCTGAAATCTCCAAGTATATATAAGTACATACCTCACGCACGGTTGACACTGAGCCCACGTAAGGTCGCTGCCGGTGTCGAATATGAGAGATTGATCCTTTTTAGGGGTCCCCAGTCCGACAGTAACGATATAATTACCGGAGCCAATCGTGCGGCCGGACTTGGCAGGGATGGTGGATTTGCGGCCTTCTAGATTATCATATTGGCCCACGTCGAGCCCGACTCGGTACTGGATTGAATTGACTCGGGATTGGTCACGAGAGAGGATCTGAGTCGCTGTTGGAACGCTGGCTTGGTCTTGGTTGAGACGAGAGCATGCCCCGTGCTTGTGGACTAGCTTTAGCGATCCCTTTTTGCTGTTATCTGGTAAAATTATTTACATTCTCACCCTATAAGAATTTCTTTTGGAGCAAAAAGAATTCCTCAATTATCACATGCAATTCGTTGGTTAAGAAAATTGTATTTGCATACCACTACATAAAAATACTGTCTATTGGTGTTTAAAAATAAAAATAAAAAAACCGCCAAATCCCGACGGACCGAAAAAAACCCGACCAACAAAGACTGTGTCTACCCTCCTATAGTGTATGGGTGTAGACAAGATGCCAGGATCCTATTGCTGGTTTTAGAGTGGGTTTGGATTAAAAAGTATGGAATGATTTTTTTTCGTCTTTATTCAATTTTTCTTTTACATTTGTTAGTTTTGTGTCAAATTTTTTAGACTTGTTGGTTCGTCTCGACGAGAGGAACCGAAAAAAGTTAAAAAAAAGTTTGATCGGAACTCATAATTTTTTTTAAAAAAGTCAAAACTTTTGATTTATTTTTTTGTTTTTTTCAAAAAAATTATGGATTCCGATTAAAAAACTACATCATTGTACCTCAAGAACTGTAGAATGATTATTGGCTAGGTTCAAGGGATGATCAAGTAGGGTCTAGTTAAGGAAAGAATTCCAAACTTTTGATTAAACGTATAATTAGGCATAATTTGTCCGTATTATATACTATATAATTACATATAGTTTGAGATGAGCTGGTGTGTGGACCAGGATTTCAATTTGCATTGTTTTTATTGGGCCCACTGGGAGGTTTAAGTCAAAAATAGATACTTGTTCATGACAGGCGAAATAACTTATACAAGCAAAAGCCTTAATTATTACGTTAGGTTCTGTCTCGATTATGACCTAGTAAAAATAGATTTAAAGAATTTACAGAACTAAATGAAAAGATTGAAAAGGGCAAGCTACAAAGCAAGAAAATAAATTGAAAGGATAAAAAGTCATTATTTAGTATATTTCTGTCATTTTTTCGTTCTCTTGATAGTTGACGATTCAAAAATAAACCTTATGATTCAGTTGGGTGTGTGAAAATACTTGGAGATACAAGGATTATTTTTCTCTCCCAAGGGTAATAATTCCGTACTGTCGTTTTATCCACATACACTTCTTTTTTATTCATGTAAAATTATGGGTTTTGTTTTTATTTTATTTATTTTATTTGAACTTGAAGATTAATTTTGTTATTTGACGTAAATAAAGAAGAAGAAGAAGAAAAAACGTAAGTGCAGAAAGAAGAAAGAGTGAAAAAATCAGTTTTTGTGTTTAAATAGAATGGACCCCTATGCAGTTGCAATTAATTTATAAGTAAAAGCGATAGTGGGTTTAGGAGGGTCCATTTTCCTCTGCCCGAAAATCCATGTGCCTCTGTGCCAAGAAATTTTTCAACCGTTGGATTATGTGTATTTTCTTTTTTTTTAATGTTTTAAATCCAACGCCCAGTAAATCCCTCGGGACAAAAGATCCAGCCTTGGGTTTTGGACAAATGGTATGGTTGGGAGTGTTCCAAAATAGTGGTGTCAAAGCACCAAAAAAGGAGATAAGGACAAAAATGTCAATCCATTTTCAAATGGCCCATGGGCAAATTTTGTTATACCCTCCTTTTCCATTTTTCCTGTTTCAAAGTTTGCCTAATGGCCCAATGGTACTGCTGGCCTGCACTAGAGTCTAAAACACTACTACATGATGAGTGACCACCCTCTAATGATCTTAATTAATATCAAGTGACATCTCAACAGATAATTCAAAGAAACACTCACAGAAAGGAAATATGGTGTCCTACTCGGAATCTTTTTCAGCCAACAAGCTATCATGCTAGGACCCAAAAAGGACCACTCTTGCAACTAACACCACTCTCTTTGCTTGGATATATATATGCAACTAACCCCATTGAAATTTCTAGTTTCATAAGTATGTATATATATATATATATATATATATATATATATATATATATATATATAGGGCCCTTCTATTAAGGGCTCCCTTATTCAGCAAGTTGCGGATTTTGCCTTTTCCGATCGAATTGCGATGATCCAAGTGACTCAATGTGGTCAAAACGTGATTTTAAGAGTTCCTATAAGAAATTAGCAACAAAAAAAAAAAAAGAGATTACGAAGGATTTCATCTAAGCAGTTTAATTTCATTGAACGGTTCAAATAAAAGCTGCTCGAATCAAGCCATTTCAGGTCTTTTTTTTTGTTGATTTCTCACGGGTACCCTTAAAATCCCGTCCTGCACACATTGAGTGGCTCGAATCATCGAAATTCGATCGGAAAAGACAAAGTCCGCAACTTATTAGTCTAAAGACGCCCTTATTGGAAGGGCCATATATATATATATATATATATATATATATATATATATATATATATCGGGGATTGATTGAGAGAGAGAGAGAGAGTGAGGATTAGGCTTCTCTCCATTCCGAAGATGTGAACTAGTGTTGTGAACTTAACCGTGTTGTTGAGACCCGTGAATTCTGTTACGTAGGTATGACAACAGTGGTACGATGCCTTTTTGCAAACCTTCAAGGTGCGGATTATCAACGAATTGCTTGACCGGCAAATCATAGCCGTATGATTTAATCCTATTTCTCTCTCTAGCTAGGAGAAAAAAAGGTGGTCTAGTTTGATAATCAAATGCAATTATGCATCGTACATAGTTTTCGCACGCAAAAGTTATGATTTTGCGTTGCTTCAATTATTAGCTTGGTTTGATTTTCTAATTAACGGATGATGATCCATGCACATACTGAACAAGCGAGCAATTATAACAAATAATTAAATGATCGTGCCCAGAGGCTTTTGGCCTAACGGCATCAAGCCACCATACTTAAGTGCCGAGAAAAATTAGGTGAGAAATTCAAATACTCTTCCAATATTTTAATATAACTATTCTAAAATATTGACTTTCGTCGATAAAGATAAAAATAGTGATAACAATAATAAAATGACCGATGTGGTCACAGGCCAGAATATGACCTTAATGTTGACCTTAACATCAGCAATCAAAAAGGAGAAATAAAATAGGATGAATGCTCCACTACTTAATAATTTCTTTTGCTGAAGTGGACTTCCACCAACCAACATATATAATCTGTGATTGTATTAATTGAGACCAATTCTTCGTTTTGCTAAAGATTTATAAATAGCAATTTATGATTACTTTAAAGAAATTATCACAAAATTACCCCCAACAAACCATTTTTCTTTTTAATAAATGAAATGAAATGAGAACACGTAGTACTAATTGTACGACTCGGTCGAAAACTTGTTATGAAAGAATATCTACGTTCTTTTCTTAATAGTAGTACTCCCTTCGTTCTAAATAGGATATCAGTTTTTTTTTTTTACATTTGTGTCAATTTTAATTCCTTATATCTTTTAATATGAATCTTCAAAAATATACGATATGATTCTTGTTTTGATAGTTCTCAATTTTAAAGATCGACGTTATTGCTATTTTAATTTTTTTTTTTTTTTGAATTTTTCATTGCGCATACATTTCAAGTTTCGGGAGATTGGGAAAGCCAGTTTTGATAGAGAAGGTCAGCTCGAAGCTATACGTGGGCACAGAGTATGAAGTCTTTTGCCAAAATTATTAAGATTAGAAATAGCTATACACAAAGAATGATCAATAATATTTAAAATCAAGTATATATAAAATAAAATTTTCAAAACTCAAACGCTTGGGGAGCCGGAGCTCCCCGGGCCCCAACATAACATAGCTCCACCCATCTTGAGCTCTAGAAGGAAAGTGAAGGTGTCAACGCTGAATGAGTCCATATGGGGCTATATGGAGCTTGCCCGATTGCATTTTCTCTTTGTAAACGATTTCTTTTTTGTCTGAACAGAGTTTAGAGCATTGTAGACATTAAAACCTTGAGATTGCCGAATTACTGGTTTTAACACATTTTTGGACCTAAAATTGTCATTCCTGATTCTGCCCCTGCAGTGGGGCTATATGAGTTTTCGTATGTTTAGCAATGGTGCACATAGCAAGGTTTTAAATAGCGGTAGCGGACTGCATAACTGTAGTTGGAGTATCAAGTACGTAATTAGTGTAGTGATCCAGAATTTTTCAAAACAGATTTTGGCACCAGAGCGAAGCTGCTAAGTTGCCGTAGCGGTCCTGAAGTGGGTAAAAAATTTGTTATACGAAGCAACACATAGCGTGAATCAACTGATACGGATGTGAATTTTAGGAAACAACAGTATAGCAGAGTGTAGCGATATCGGAGGACCGAAAACAACTGCGTAAGCGGCCGATATTCGAGTCCATGGTGCAGAGCTATATATAATGCTCGGAGAGTGAACTGAATAATTACTTCTCCGACGTGAGTGCATATAAAGAGATACACATAATAGCCACATCACATATACATCTATAGAGAGAGAGAGAGAGAGAGAGTACCTTTGGTGGAAGAGCTGCAAACAGAAGATGGCAGGAGAGAGCTGATTTGGACAGTATGATGGCTGTGGCTATCCAAACTCTCTCCACCTCCCAAAGCATAGCCCTCGTATGAGGAGCAGAGGATTGCGAAAAAAGAAACAAGAAAAACAGAGGAGAGAACACTACCAAATGAAATGGAAGAATTCATGATTGGAGTGGCCATGGAATTAACCACAACCCTTTTTTCCTTTCACTCTCAAATTTCTCTGCTTAAGACTATCTATCTATGCCTGTAAACACTTGTGTGAGATTTTATTTATTTAAGCCTTGTAAGCTACATATATATATATATATATTGTGTGTGGAATGAGATTTTCAACCTTTTCACGTCAACCACTAAGAGAAGACCCCAATTTTTCCCACCTTGATGGGGTTGGATTCTCTGTGGTCATGCTCCAAATTCGTCCTTGCATGTACACCAATCTCCACTTGCCACTTACGAACTCCGGTAGAGGTTATATATGTTGTTAGTTGGTGCAAACTTGCAAAGCCGATCCTGGGCTAAAACTCAAGGTGCGGGCAGCTTTAGGCCCCGAAAACATTTACGAATTTTAGGGGGCCTTTTTATTTTGATACCCTTTATAATAATCTACTTGAGTGAAAAGGGTCTCATCTTTAATTTTTTTTCCTTTAGACTCCTGCAAAATAAGGACCGGCTTTGAGTGGTTGATAAAAGTAGTATAATAGGAAAAGAAAAGGGATTGATTAGATGAAATGATAAGGAAAGGGAAAGATCCATTTTTGTTGGTATTCTTGTATGTAGGGTTTATAAAATGAAAGGGAAAAAAATAGGACCCTCTAACAGTTCGAATGAAATTATGTTTCAAACTATAATAATTGGTCTAGATTCAAAATGGTGTAGTGGGAAATGGCCAAATACCATCTAGGTGGTACTCCAGCCGGTGAGAGTCACCACCTCTCTTTAACACCTACGCCGGTTCAAATCTCGGAGGCACATTTGTGCTGGTATCCGGTGGTGCCATTAAAAAAAGGAAATGGCCAAATGGGAATCATGAACTCCTCAATGAATATCAGTCACACCTTGCCTTTTTTTTATGAAATTTCTGTGTGTAGCCAAAAGAAACTTCTCTTTGTGCACGCAACATGGGAGTAAAATCCATATATAGTAATTCCTTGCAGAGAAAGCATTTTCCCACCTTTTCAATCAATTTGTTTTCTACTAGCAAATGAAGAAAAAATATTTTTCTTCGTATTTCACTTAAAAAAAATTTGGCTAGGCGATATACATTAGGTGTTAGAGATTAGATGCTCTTATAAGGAAAAAGGAACCACAGCGTAAGAAAGAGTGTGATCAATGGAACTCCGAGTCCAAATCTACTCAATTAATGCCACAAGACTTGCATGTACAAATCACTACTTTTATAGTATTTCATTGAGTGAGACATAGGCATCCGCTATAGTGTACGTACTGTTAAATTTCGATTCTAAAATTAGTCGAGATACGTGTAAGTAGATCCAAACATCCGAGTTATCATAAAAGAGGAAGTTATTCATAGGCCAACTTCTTGCCGTTCATTAAATCACAACTTATTGCCTTTGGTTTGCTTAATTTGTAGCTTTATTAAGTGTACAAGTGAGGACATAACATAACCGTCACGTCACAAGACAGAATTGGTGCCAAAGGGCAAAAACTATTGTGCAGCACGCACATTATATAAGCACCCAACCTTCGTGTTTGTTTGCGCGATTCATGTTGTGATTGGGGGCTACATTACTGGGTCCACCTAGATATATTATATAATATAATACAGTATGTAAAAATTATATATCCAACTCGAATTCAAATTGCAATGAGTGGAACAATCTTAATATTATATTAAGTAATGACTCATTCTATTTTCAAGCAATGTGATATTCTCTTAACATCTCATCTCACCCGAAGTCGTGTTAGAGGTCTGTCACTTGCCGCCTCTTTCGGGTCTATCATCGTGTAGTCTTTTTTCGTCATCATGGGACGTGAATTGTGAAATTTTAAAATGTGAGATGAAATGGACCTTACTCTGATAGACTGATACTATGTGTGAACTTTATATCAAACTTAAGACAATTGATAACGAACGAAGAGGTCTCAAATGTTATATTCGGTGATCACCCGACTCATTGCCAATCGTGGACATACATGTAAATTGTAGCCTTTTGCAAATTGAAGTGGCTGGTCAATTTTAATTTGGGCCTATAGCTTGAAACGAGATGAAACAATATACTTCTAGAAAGATTATTGTCCCATTATTCCACATCTTAATGCTTAGATTTCAGTAAAAGACTATTTTTTCTCCTACCAACTTTTCTTCGATAATTCTGATATTCGGATCAACTTATACGCACCTTAACTAATCATGAAATACCAATTCCATCGCCCACTTGTGAATTTTCAATAAACGTCAAAACAAAACTTTATATGTACAAACTGACCCTAAAAAAATTAACAGCACCAGAGATCGAGATTTCAAAACCTGTTAAAAGCTTAGGAGAGTATAAACTCCTAAGTCCCGGACCTTCACCGGCCACTATATGTCAAACCCCTTGGGGTTTTTTTTTCTCTCCTTCTAACTGAATGATTACATTTGATATCAAAATATTAGGCACTTTGGCACTCATAAAAATGGGTGCACGGTGGGACCATGTTCGAGGAAGATGTATTATTATATTATTAAAAGAAAAGTAAATATCATCCCAATTGCACTGATTTGTTCCAACAGAGTGGGGGCTACCTACCTGCTTTCATTTCCTTTATGGAGGCATTATTTTTCTTACAATAATCAGCATACACCCACCAATTAATGATGGTGGATGAATAAGCTGGTCATGTTGTTTCTTGACCTAAAAAGTTATGATTAACTAGAAGAAGAGCTTAATATTAATTGTCAAAAAATGATTTTGAAATAGAATACGACTGGATCGAGCACTACACATAGATTGTTGAATTTTAAAATTTATATCAGCAAATTTCAAAATTGATGCTCCAATCACATTGCTAAGTGTTCGATAAGTGTTATAGATGAATTCGAGTTACAAGAGCCGTTCGAGAATTTTTGATATTTGGAAACAATACATAATAGACTCATTTCATCATGTGTTAATGATGTGCTTTTTGGTCATACGTAAGCGGATGGTTGGGGATGTATTGATACCCATTCAAGTGCATAATCGAGGTCTTCACAATTTATCGAGCAAAGGTGTATTTTCTTGTGAAAACATTTGAATAATATTACAGTTTTAGTAGGTTAATATTACAAATTCAGTTTCAAACCTATCTAGAACACTAGCAAAGACTAGAAACAGAGCGCAATCAATTGATCCAACTCGAATTTATGTTAATCCACCCCTGGATAGATTAGTGCCCCTAGGGCACCGCCATACATTTATGTGCGACCTACACATTTTGTATTGGACCTCACACAAATTTGTAGTGTAAAAGAGGCACGGAGCATTATGTGATGGCAACCCGAAAACACTGATAATTTTCCCCACCCTGGTTCTCACTTGATATTCACCATTAATTAACCCCTTAATTAAAAGAAAGGGAATTAAAGCCCCTACATTACAATGAGTGAAAATTCAACCCTATTAAATTAAAGGTATTATCTAAATATTTTATTCTCAACTAATTGACTAATTATACGTATACGTTCATCAAAAGTTGTACCCTTGCTGTCATTACCAAACTTTGCTCTTGGTTGCAAGTCATCCAAACTTAAACTTAATTGGCTTGGTCCGAACACCTAAATTATTAAAAAATAGTTTGTTCAGGTTGAGTTTTGAGGAAGGTTTTTGAAAGTAATGCGAGACACGAGATAGATAGAGAAAATTTATTAGAAACCGTTTACAGGGGTTTTGAGACCCAAAACGAACAAGGTATTCCGTAATTAATGATCGGTCGCAAGTGACATTATTGACCCAAAAAGAGAAAAAATTAATGTTTTAAGTATTTTTTCAAAAATACATGCACTTGTTTTTTTATTATTTTGCGTATTTCTTTTAATTAAAAGTATTTCTTTTTTCAGTATCATTGACTCATTTGTATGTTACTCCATGCAACCAAGTGATATTGTATGCGGACTTCAGGTTGGTGTTATACAGTAAGGTGCACAGTACTATGCTGCGCACCTCTGAGCCGTCGGATCGTGCATTCGATGGTTCGGATCTCAACTCGGCAATCAACGATCAAGAGTCATTTATTGTCGAGATGAAATCCGAGCCGTCGGATGCACGATTTGACAGCTTAAAAATACGCAATACGGTACTGCGCACACCACTGCACAACACCATTCCCAATTGTATGCATTGGCATGTTACCTAGTAATTCATAATTGAGGAAGAACTCACAGCATCCACAAAAACCAAAGAATGATTTGCATTCCGAAAGTGCCATTACACCTAACCCCATCTATGAGAAATTTTTCAGTGCTGGGTGGACACGGGCCACGTGATGCTGAACACGCATCTCGTCCGTCCAAACGTGTTTTGGACGGTCCAAATCTGTTTGGGCTTGAGAGGGTGATTTGATAATTTCATACTAAAAAATTACCCAAACAGATTTATGTCATTCAAAACAAGTTTGGACGGCTGAAATGGTGCTCGACACCACGTGGCCCGTACCCACCCGGCACTGAAAAACTTCTCCTCATCGATACCTCGGCTTGATTGATTCAATAGCACAATATATCTCTCCATGTTATCTTCCGAAATTCTATAGTTCCATCCACACACAGCTTACGTACAAAATTTTGCAGAGTCACTTGTGAGTGTGGACCCCATGAGATACGTAAATGAGTATCCAAAATTCCAAATGCATGTGCTTACAACGTGTGTGGAACCAGATCAATCGAAGAACTCGTCATCTCTTATCACTGTATACAACCGGTACTGACTGTACGAATCGGTGACACCTACCATTCGGGAGGCACCTGTGAATAGTGTTTTTTTTTTTTCCAATCGGTAAGAGAAATTATTACATCATGTATGAAATACAGAGTACAAATCACGGGATACTACATTCTTTGTGTGAGGATCCACGAAATAACCAAATCCAATACCAAACTAACAGGATAAATAAGTCAATCAAATGGACGACAATCAAAAGGTAATGACATCCAAGCCGTACAGTACGGTACTGTGCAGCACCTGCACACCACCAACCCCACTTTGGACAATCAGCAACTCGGTTTCCTTCTCTAAGTGTATGATTGATTGAGCTTCCCATTCTTTCCAGCATGCTCTTTTGCACTCTTCACTGTGTTTCTATGTGGTAGACCTTCCATGATTAGGGAGGCTGCAATTTTTGAATCAATAAATATTTTTTTGCCAATCAAAAAAAAAATTATGTGTGAAGTAGAAGGGTCGACATAGAGCATCACGTGGCATATACCTTATTTTGTTTTCTATGTCGGAATTTTTCTAACAAGACATGTTTCTCAATTTTAATTGTATTTCAACTGGAGTTGATAATAAATTTTCATAAAAAATATGTTAGTCAATTTGGATTCCAATTCAACCGAAGTTGATAGTGAAAATTCATCAAAAATATGTTGTTTAATTCCTTTGTAACACGAGACATGCAATATCATGAAAATTACTCACTACTAAACTTTATAAGAAAATAAATATCAACAAACCTATACCACACAAAAAATCTACTAGAAAATCAACCCTTGCATTATCCGTCATTGAAAAAAATCAGACAAAAATTTCAGGCCTCGTTCTGCAAAGGTTTTTTATTTTTTAAGTACTTATTTTTTATTTTACGAGACATGTCATTCTCTCATAATACATCACTTTTAATTCAAAAAATAAATACTTATTTTAGTAGTACCAATACGATGGAAGTTGTTAAACCTTCTTGTCTAGTTGTCTCGGTCCATTTGAGTGCTTGATTTGCTTTGATATTGTTTGTAATGGGATGTCGTAGATTTTATCAAAAAATTGGGATCTTCTAGACAGATACTGACATAACGGATTTGTCGTTATTTTTTGATTAAGGGGCCAATCAAGAAAAAGAGCTTAACCAGAACTAAGTGGAAGTTTTCTCTTTCTCCTTTTTCGGGTTAACTTGCGCACCTCGAACTAATTTTTATAGCACTTTCCCTGAGCGTTTCACTTGCTTATGCATAGGATGAGGTGGTCTTAGGCCCGGCCATGGGTGTAGGCCTACCAGGCAACCACCCTAGGGGCTACGGCCTCCAATTTTGGGCCAAATAATTAAGTCTACAAATAGTGGAATATATTAAATATTATGTATGTGAACTACTTTACAACTAGGCTAATGTAGCACGGTGATAAGGCACGCGGGTGTTCTAAGCATGGGATCAGGTCCCTTCAATTTTTAATGCCACAATTTTGCAACCCGTACAATAAAAGGTTTCGAAACGATGCTTTCGAGGCTTGAACTTGCAACAAAGGTACTAAAGAGGTGGTACAATCACTTTGCCAGCAAACTACAAGGCTGGCTCGTTTCTTATATCGAACAACTAATTAATATACTAGAAAACGAGAGATCCCATTTTCAAACTCCGACTAAGACTTCGAAAATCTAAGGACCGGGCCTGGGTGACCTCAAAGAGTTATGGCAAGGGAATTGGCCTCAAGAGTTATCGGACTGTGTTCTATACCTTATGTTTAGCGCTTTCTTCTCTGTATTTATTAGTATCTCTCAGAAAAAGAAATATATATGAGCTTGATCTCAAGATTCTCAACACGAACAGAGAGGATTTTTCCATATTTTTGGAATCTTGGTGGACTGTAGGCCACACCACATGCACTTAATTCTCAGTGGGTGGTGGAAAGAAGGCTGGAATCCGCAGTCTGTATGAGAGAGAGAGAGAGAGAGAGAGAGAGAGAGAGTTTCAACATACAACAAATTTTGGATGGGTCCATTTTTCCTTTTTCTCTTTCACACCACCAAAAGCGTAACCAAGAAAGATGAAAATGAAAGCAAGGTTTGGTGGCGGATCAAAAAGAAAAGAAGAAAGCAAGGTTTGGTGTGGGTTCAAATCAGCTGCAATTAATTAATTAGTTAATCAAAATAATAATGGCCAATTAATTACTTTTCACACACTACACAACGACATCGATAAACAACTCAATTAACGATAATTTATTATTAACACCGTACCAAACGACAATTGGATATGGTTAGTGCGTGCATGGGTTAATTAATTTATAGTAGTACTAACAAATGGGTAATTAATTCCCTGAAAACGCAGAGACAATGCACTCTCGTAATGAAGTAAGATTTTGACATGTTACGTACCCTTTGTTTGGAATAGGGAAAATTTCAACATTACAGCTAGGGAGTTCAATAAAATCACATGCAACCATTGAAAAAACAAGCGTCGAGACTATACATATACAGCGTACGAGTAAGCATGGCTAAAAGAAATGCGTACCCATTTGCTAAAAAGATCTTAGAGCAGATTCACTAGCTTAAACCGTTAAAAAAGTAGGGTATGGCTTGTCTGTGGCCCAGGTTTTAATTTTAATAACCGTCGGTTTGCGTTTTCAATAGTCTAGATTTATTTTGGATCTTTTACCGGTTAAAGATTCAACAGATTTGAACCATTAATTGTCAGTATACCGTCCAGATTGGACTGTACTCCCTTCTCTGCAGTCACAGTCAGCTGCAAAGAAACCAGATCCAAAAAGTATTTCAAAGTGTTTTGTACAAAAATTTCGCAAATACATTTTGGGATTCTGGATATATTTTTTGAAGCTGAAAAAATAATCTAAAATTAAATTTTGAAGAAGCTGGTTTTGGGGTGATTTTTGGGCAAAATCTAGTTTGCTGTACTTTGAGAGAGTGCTAAATGGTGCTAGGTTTGACAGTACACCGATGTTGATAGGACAAACATAACATTGCAGCGTGAGTGCATGATATGTGTCTTGAAGAAATAATGTGAAGCACTATAGATACTTGGTTTTGTAAGTTCGACAATTTTTATCTTGGATTTGTTTGTTTCTGTTCTTTATTTTTGTTCAATTATTGGTAAGATATTCTAAATTTAATTTTCACCCCCCCCCCCCGGCTCTCTAACACGAGATTCCTACAATCCTACTCTGACCCCAAGGCACAACAGCGTGTTGTGCCCTCCTTCGAAACTCATCCGGAACCAATACAAACCATTTATGTTGTTTGACGCATCGGGTTTGTCATACATGCATGCCAAAACTGAGATTGATCAAATATCGATAGCTACATGAGCGAAACACTTGTTTTTTTTTTTTTTTTTGAAGTTTATTCTTAAAATCATAGCCATTAATTTATTGAAACAAAACGTTTTTGTTTCTACAGATAGTGATGTACAATCAATCTAACTTTTTGCAGGGACGAGAAACTCAATGAGCCAAACAAAACTAATGGTTTGGATTAATAAACTAAGAAGCCCGGCATGAGCCCTTCAAGCAAACTAAATTTATATTCGCAACAACAATGTTTTTTTTTTTTTAGAACATGCAGCAACAACGGGTTTTTTGAAAAGGCAAGAAGTTTATTAAGAAACTTAATAACTTGTACATCGAGTCCGGGGAGGGGAGGGAAATGCAACCAAATGTCGAATGCAAACACAAAAACACCCGAGCACGAATGAAACCCAACCACAATAACACCGAAACAGCCCTAATCTCATCTGTCAGTAGGCGGAATAGTACTCAACACCCACGCACCGTCTTCGACCAAAACAGAATGTGAACGATCAGGGGGCTAAAGGATCCTCGTCTGCAAGTGGGGTCAGCAATTTTGTTTTGACAAGCCTAAAGATCACATTACTATTCGTGGCATTAACTCCACTACAAGTGAAATACCGTTTTTCTCCCTTCCAGAAGGGAAATCAGTGACTTTTTAGTGGGTAGGACGTCAAACAGGCCTCCGATAATTGAAGCTTATTATGGAGTGGCCAGTAGTGATTTTGTCGATCGGACTCCAAAAGCCAGTCAACTTTTTAGTACATTCCCAGTGTCCACACCATCATCTTATTTTTGCGTGCATTGTCAAGACGCGTATAGAAGTCTATCTCAATAATCGGATCTTCGGGTCAGTTTATATGCACTCATCTCGATTAATTTCGAATCTCCAGCCGAATTTAACGACCGAACAAACCTTCCAGTAGCCCTAAGATTTGGAAAGTTTGATCTCCATAAGATTCGAAGTCTTAGCTTTCAATAAATACTCTAGTTGAAAATTCGGGGTACGATGGTACTTTTTTGCATAATAAAATCCACAAGGCAAAGAAGTCATAAAATTCTCAATCCGGCCGGCCATAAATAAGGAATACAACAAGACTGGAAATAGAACTTCTCAAACCTAATTCAAACTGGCTACCTAATATGATCTGGTTCTACTTTTTTTTTATGTCAAAAAGCTAAGTATTTATTTTTTTATTTTTTTTTCTCAGCAAACGAAACATTTTATATTGCTCAAAATGGTATATTGAGAAAGGGCATCCTAGCATAAAGAGCTTGGATACTCCGGAAAAGAAAGACATCCAACAGATAATTGGATAAACACCTGAGACTACATTACAATTTTAATTTTCAGATTCCGTCTAGAAAAACCTATTCTCCTCCACAGAATAGACTTTGATGTTGAATTCCGCCTTCATCCACATAGCTACCCTAGTTTTGACCAAATCCCCCACCTCCCAAGGTTGTTTAGAAGAGTTGTTGAAGACGAAGTCGTTTCGAACCAGTCAGATAGACCATAACGTGGCGTAGAAGCAAGACTCCCAAATGTGCTTCCCAAGGTTGCGGAACCCATTATCAAACCACCAACTAGCCAAAATCGGAACAGAGGGTGGGCATACCCACTTGACCTTAGAGACCACACAGTCCAAGAAAAATGGCAATGGATGAACAGATGATGATGGGTTTCCAAATGCAGTAGACAAACAGGACACAAAGCTGAGCGTATCTCACCGATAATGTTCCTAGTCAAGAGAAGTGACCTGGTTGCCACCTTCTCTTTGACAGCCATCCATGCAAAGATTTCCACTTTTGGAGAGCTAACAGTTTTTCCATAGAGAACCCAGCAAAGCATTATTAGGATAAGAGAGTTGTTCCCATTATAAGTATTATTTATTTCACTAGTTAGTTAGACCTTAATCTAGATTTCAAGAGTAAGCTAATCTCCAGCTGTATCTACAGCCCCTGAGGGTCCATGATCTAATTAAACCCTCAAGGCTCACAAAGCTACACCCCAACTTAAATACTCATGCTAATCTGTATATAGTAATTGGTACGCTAAATCATCTATGTAGAAATCCAAAGGGGTTGACCTGGCGGTTCAAGTTTGGGATTTAGGGGTTGTTTCCTTCTAAAGTCGATCTCGTGTTTGAAACCTTCCACCGGGTGTTATAAACTCTTGAGGCACCACTTCATACGTTGCTTTCGCCCTGACTGTAACCGCACTCATGCTAGTTGAGGATGTAAATATGTTGATGCCTAGAAAATTCGGCTCATTATTAGAAATAATTTAACAAAATGTAGAATAAATTAACATGAACATTTCATTAAAAGACATGATTTAGTGCGGAAATATTAAGTTTTACAATATCAGAACCCAAATTTGCAAGTGAGTACAATTTTCGAATTACTTGGAAAATCATAAAGCTGATTTTATACATGGGCTTATCCACTTGATTTTACTTTAATTATTTAGGATGTGAACCTGGCTGGTCCTGAACCAATATATCGAATTGGACTTCAACGAAAAGGATGCCAATGAATGCTTTCAAGAAAAGATAATTTACTTTTTGTGATTAAGACAAACGTGAATGATTGAATCATATCACTACAACTTGTTACTCTAATTGTATGAAGCATCATCGATGCATAGTACGTTTCTCATGCGGACCACCGCACCGCATTTGAGCTTAAAGTGCAGACTACCGTTCTGGCCGTTGCATTGTATTTTGAATGGTCAAAATTTGCGAACAATCTGTTCGCGCGAATAGATATCTGTTCGTATTTTAAGCTAAAAAAATGTGGTGCGGTGGTCCGCAGAAGAAACGCTCCGCATTGATGCAAATGCATCAAAAGGCCAAACAATATTCGTCCGTTCACATTATCAAGAAGCATGTCTCAATCAAAACTTGACAAATTTCCTTTATATGGGAAAGAAGAATTCAGATTTGCAATTTGTTACCTTTTGGCCACAAAAATGAGAAGGAAATCACACCCAATGGCATATCTTCCAAAATGATTTTCTTTTTCTTTTTTTTTTATCTTTTGACAAACTCAAAGTTGTACCACCAACCGAAAAATTCAATAAGTGATGATACTGAGACCCATGCTAGCTAAGTGATGGAGCCAGAATTTACAGGGACCAATATATCAGGTTATCGGATCAGGCCAATTCAAAAGCCTAAATGTGATGGGCTGCATACTCATGATCAATCTATTACAGTAAAGGCCTAGAGCAAATGATACTAATCTACGCCAATAATTTAAAGTGAGGGGCTGCATTTTCTTGATTTTGGAGTTTACAATGCATGAAGCACTATGTATAATTCACATAGAGTAGGAGTGTAAATTTGGCCCAAAGCCTGCTCGAAGGCCGTTGAAATTTAGCCCAGCCCTAGGCCCTCCTGATCCGTATGGTTAGTACTTGGGCTATAGGTTTTGAAGCCTGGCCCTACCCAAAGCTCGGCCCGTTGAGCTACCGACTAACCTGATCCTAAGTCCGAAGATTTTACCCCTTCGAAGCCGGATCCATACCCGTCATGAGTACAAACTGGAAATTCAATGATACTTATCCAGAAGAATGGCGCCAAAATATCCGCTATCTTTTGGAACAGTATTACTTGACTGACAGAACTGAAGACTATTCTGGAAGCAATGGTTCAGATAATCCAAAGTGACAATCACGTGCTCATGCCACCTATTTCTCCTTCCATTTCCGGGAGGGAGTGAAATTATTGAAATTTACTGTTGTGTACTGTTGTAAAGAAATATTAATAGGTGTGGTGTGTAACGTAGTAAATGTAATGGTCTTTTCATTCTTTTTCAGAAGGGGTAAAAGTCTTGTAATACTGTAGTACTGAAAGTCTTGTGAATAGTGTGGATAAACAATAGATATGTCAAAGTTTTGTAATAGTAAATCCTAATCATGTGGAGTACTATTACAATGATGTAATTAGTCAGGCAAGTTAATCTTTGTACGTAAGCCATGATGTAAACATCGGTGTCAGTATTCCCTCCTTATATTCTATAGATAATGAATTTGTATGTTCAAAGTCCAAACTAGATATGCTTGTTTAATCTAAAATGCAAACTCTACTGTTCTGTGCTAAATATCTAAAGTAAAGTCCAAATTATGAATTTTGAAAGCAGAAAGCCTAACATATTTAGCGTCCTGTAGTAGTGCTTGGCTATGATTTTATTTGCGAAACATGATTTATTCACTCTTTTGTCAAGTACAAAATTTTGTAGCACACATTCATGGTTTGTTTATAGTAGGAAAGAAGTACTACTTTTAGTCAATTTTCACCACACACAAAAAAAAAAAGTATTTTTAGTCAATACGAGTACTTTTTTTGCCTACATCAATTTTCAATAATATTTTAGGCATTTTGTTTTGAAGTCATGTAATAAAAACACTTCATGCAATTCATGAAGTTTTAAAAAAAAAAAAAATGTAGTCTCTCCATTTTTATAGTAACTAAACTAACTACTTATATTCAAATATTAGCAAATATAATTTACTCCTCCAAAAGTAGTTCTAAAAAAAAAGGGCCCTATATGGCAATTCCCTCATTTCTTCCTTTGGCAAAAGTTCTACGAAATCATTAGTAAATTTTACATGAAATTCTTTTCCTGATTCGGAAACTCCAAACTTGTTTTGCGAATAGTGAAAGCTAAGAGCTTGCTTAAAGACAGCCCAACTGGGACATTTTTTAATCTCTTTCTATTGAATTGATTTAAGCACAACCAAAGGCAGACTCCAAGAGTTGCGAAAAGGCACAGGCTATCATTCATCTTACTAGCGTACAAGGAAGAAGGCAATGAGCCATGAGTGTCGCGCCCAAGCCCAAGCCCAAATATGTTAGCGTCATGGGCTGTACATGCGCCTAGATTTTGTTGACATGGATAGGCTTGGCCTGAGGACGAATTTTTGTGGGAGCCCGATGGGCTGGACTAGGCTGACCCAAGCCCGAAGATTTTTGGCCCGGGTTCAAATATACACCCCTAACAAAGAGATACTAATGGGCCATGCTTTGAAAACCCAAGGCACTGGGCTACGGCCTTTAAAGAAATTGCTTGGGGCCCAAATTTTTGTGGCCTTATAAGAGGTCTAACGAAAATAGTGTAGTTTGTTGAATACTTTCCGGCTAAAATGGGGAAAAGTTATGGGGGTGTTTTGGCAACCCCATCTTCCCATTTATGCATTCCCATTTTGGGCGTTTGGCAAGCCCATTTTGAAAACCAAATCCCGGATTCTCCTTAAAGAAGCAAAAATGGAGAATCAAGGCAGGAGGTCCTTTTCACGGTTTTCCATTTTTCCATTTTTCGTGCAATTACCAAAATACCCATACTATTATTATCTATTTACCACTTTTGCCCTACCTTTAACACTTCTTATCTACTTCCTCACCTGTGAGAGCAGACGCAGTACAGAGAGAGAGAGAGAGAGAGAGAGAGAGAGAGAGAGAGAGAGCAACAATAAAAATAATTATTTTTTTTTTACATCTTTTAACACAATAATAAAGGCCAAATGCAAAAATAAAAAATAAAAATATATTTGTACACCTTTTAACACAATAATAAAGGCCAAGGGCAACTTGGTAAAAAACCAATCTATAATTCATTTTCTTCATTCATCTACCAAACACTACTATAGTTTCAAAATACATTCCTTACATCTCCCAAACACTCCTACCATACTCAAAATACATTCTGGCCATAATCCAAAAAGCTGAAAATAAAAAGTCAAAAAGTAACTCCCAAATACCCCCTATGTTTAATTGGTATAGGTTACCCTAAGCAAGAGACTTGATAGGGAAACATACTTAAAAGATTTATGCCTTATTTTCTTTACAATTCAAAAGAATTTTTGATAAGATTTCCCCTAAATTCTCCCTACTTCTAACATTTCTCTCTCTATCTCTCTCCACTTCTTACCCCTACTATTTTTCAAAAAAAATTTCAAACTCCAATCCAAACAAAGCATAAGCCATCCAATATCATTGCCAGCATAATCAGATTCCAAAAGACCGATTTCATTCAAAATATTTAATAAGTTCATGCGCTGTTGCTGCTGCTGCTCCTCCTCCTCCCAAGCAAATAAATTTCTTTCTATATTGTGTACACTATTACTTAGCAAAAAAAAGTACACTATTTAGAACCTGCAGTTTGGTTGTGTACGTGCACAAAAATATTCAGAACATCATTCTTGGCGTAACTTCCTTTTGCACTGATGATTGGTCTATCCAAATGTCCATTGCCATTTGCACAACAGTTCATCAACTTTTTGTTGCAGTTCTGCACCTTTCAATTGACAAAGTCACCCCATAAAAAGCTCCTTTGAATCTTGGCATTAACCTCGTGAACTGGCATGGTAGTAAGAGTGAATTTGATCAGTGTAATCCTACCTGCAATTGATAACAATCTTCTTTGCCATAAAGACATATATCCCTTTTCACCGTCTCTATCACTGGATCCCCTGTAATTTTGTTCCAAAGATTAGCTCCCAAAGATAACCCAAGATATATAATAGACCATTTCCTGCACAAATTTTAGAGTTTTCTGCATGGTTCTACAGTAATCTTTATACTAAGTATGCTTCCTGGGTGAATGACCAAATAAAAATTTTAAAAATCATCCCACCGTCATCTAGGTGTCAAGTGTGTGACACAGGTTCTTAATAACCTTTGAAGAAATTGTGCTAGCCGGATAGGATGAGAGACCAAGCGTCCCACTGGAGAAAAGAAAGGCAGTGGAGTTCCAAAGCTCAAGTGAAAACTGAAAATATCAAGGGTGTTTTCTACTAACACGTAATGAGCATCCCCCCAATCTCATATGCATAATTTAAGAGAGCATGTGTTCCTATGTACAGTTGTCTTTTCTTTCAGGAATTTGTCAAGAATTGACATAACTAAATTACAAATGCGGGCGGGCCTGCCAATTAAAATGGAGCTCCTAAAGATACTAAAGGCCAAATTGGAAGGATGAAAACCATACTGGACTGTCATGGTCATGAGAACCAACTAAACTTCATTTATCATAAGGTATTCGTGGCAAGTGGATTAGCCAAATGAATGGAGTAACCGAAAAGGATCAAAATTCAGCAATGTCCATACCAGAGGTCAATTGCATGAACAACTTTGAAAGTTCACATGAGAAGATGACAAAAACAACATACAGACTACTAGCTCCTACTTGTGTTGGGTAAAAACCAAGGAAAACCTTGAGTCAAAAGATGCACCAAGTGGCAAACACAGTTCGAAAAGAAGCATCTAGCGTGCTAAGTCCTAACATATAAAATGGCAAGTAGTAAAACCAGTTTCGAATACATTCAATAATCGATATGTTGTATGTGGGTACCATATAAATTGACAAGTTGTAAAACCAGCTTCGAATACATTCAATAATCGATATGTTGTATGTGGGAAAAAAATGGTGTAGTGATGTAAACACGCATGTAGCAACATAGGAGAAAATAGTTAATAGAACGACATGATTCATCTCACTAGGTTATTTCTAATGCATGCATTCCTAATTCGTATATTCTGCAATTAATGGTAAGCTTCATATATTCAATACACAACCATATCTACACAATTTGAAGCTAGACAACAAATCTCTGGTTTGATGATTGATTTTCAAAATAGATGAAACATGAAGTATGAACTCAAAAGATACCGGTTTGATGATTGATTTTCAGTCGTTAACACATTCATTAGCCCAAACAACAAAGTAATATCCTGTACGTCAATCCTTGCATCATGATAAATTTATGAGCGATTAACATTGTCGAATGCTTAATATCATCTTTCCATCATATTTGTTGGGTTATGCATTGCACACAACAAACCAGATTCTAAAAAGGTTGTTCACCACAGCACCTTCATTTTCCACACAGCAAACAATGCAACAATCTAATGTCAAGCAAGATGATCAAGACAATATTTCCTCATTACTACCCTGGAAGACACTTCCATTGCATTAATAGCCATCAGTCAACATCATTAGGAGTTGAAATCAGTCCCATGAGCATCTTGAATTACATCATCAGTCCAGACAGCCCAAATCACCAATAAGTTCCAAATAAATCGCCTTTTCCAAATTCTTGATTTCACCTGCCAATTCTTCCAGCACCTGGTATATCGCGTGAAAGCAAGGGTGGGTATGATCTTCAGCATTAAAAGAATGCACAGCATTGTTAACTTCGATCCAACTCCAACCAGGTAGCTTCCTAAGCCCCCTCTCTCGCATCAACCTCTTCACACTAGCTTGTTCATCCCATCTCTTAAGGTGCCCATACATGTTAGACAGGAGAACATAAGTACAGTGCTCCTCAGGCTCTAATTCTAGTACACAACTTGCTACTTGAGTAGCCATCTCAATATCACCACAACTCCTGCAAGCACCCAACAGAGTTTTCCATACCATTGCATCTGGTTCAAATGGCATTGCTTCAAGCAAGGCTTTTGCCTCCTCTAGACGGCCAGCCCGCCCAAGGAGATCGATCCCACAAGCATAATGCTCCATTCTGGGACAAATTCCATAATCAGATTCCATACATTTTAGAATACTGCAACCTTCTTCTACCAAACCAATGTGGCTACATGCAGTCAAAACTGCCACAAAGGTTATGTGATCCAGTTTTACGTTGCTATCTCTCATTAGGAAGAACAAGTCTAGTGCAGCTTTACCTTGCCCATGCTGCGCGTACCCGAACATGATCGAGTTCCAAGTGATTGAGGTGTCTTTAGGGGTAGCTTCAAAGGCCTTTCGAGCATCCTCAACAATCCCACACTTGGAATACATAAAAATCAAGGAGCTTGCTACAAAATCATTCAACTGAAAGCCTAATTGAAGTGCCAAGCCATGAACTTGTTGACCCAATTGGAGGGTTGCCAAATCTGAGCAAGATCTAAGAACAGCCGAAAACACATAGTGATCCGGGTCTAGGGGACACAATTGCAATTTCCGAAATAATTTTACTGCATGTTCACTCAACCCATACTGTGAGAGTCCGGTCAAAATTGAATTCCAAGAAACGTTGTCCTTCAAATCCATGGATTCAAATATCTCTATTGCATCATCCACATACATTTTAGTTGATTTGAGGTACATACCCATCAACGAATTAGAGATTGGTGTTAGTAGTTCCAACCCACTCTTAATTACCAAAGCATGCAAGGATTTTCCTTGATTTAGATGTGCATCTTCAAAACAAGCACTTATTATGCTGGTGTATGTGTAGATGTCTGGTTTGAATCCAAGCTCTTGCATCTCAAGCAAGAGTTTGAAGGCAAGGGCTACTTGGTTATGGGCTAGGTAAGCTGCTAGCATGGAATTCCAAGTAACTAAATCTCCGGTACTGCTAGCACTTGCAAACACTTGATTTGCATCTTCAATGGATCCACAATCTGAATAGGAAGTAATTACGGCATTGCACACAGTGTTGGCAGATTGCAACCCAAGCTTTATGATTTTAGCATGGATTAGCATAGTTAATTCATAAAAGTCAGGGTCATCAAGCAATGTCAAAAGCGGAGCGAAGGTCCCATCATCAAGCCTCACACCTTCCCGTTCCATAGACTCTACTAACGAAAACGAAGTCTCGCGATCACCCGCTTTAGCATACCCTGCAATTAGGGCATTCCATGAGACAGAGTTACGTTCCAGCATAAATTGAAACACCACATAAGCATCCTCAACCCTGTCACACTTGGCATACATGTCCAAAAGAGCACTAGCTGCAAAAACATTTCTCCTATATCCAGTCTTAACAATGAGTGAATGTGCTTGCAACCCAAGATCAATGCATCCTTTACTAGCAACCCCTTTAAGTATGCTTCCAAAAGTATGACCATCAACCATAAACCCACACCTTCTCATGCTTTTCAGAAGCTCCCAAGCACTCTCTAAATCCCCATAATTTACGTATCCACCGATCATAGTGTTCCACGTAACAGTGTCTCGCTCGGGCATTTCGTCGAACAACTTCAGTGCGGCACCCAACTCTTTGCATTTTGCGTACTTACCTAAAATGTTGTTTGCCGTATAAGTATCAATAATGGTGCCTAGTTTGATTGCCCAGGAATGGGTACTTGATACTTTGTACAATGAGGCCACTGAGCTTTCAATGAGTGAATGCAATGGCCTCATTCATAACCCATTTGTACTCCTTAAGAATAACCTGAATTTCTTGTAAATCAACACCCACTGTGACTTTCAAAGATTGAATCTTTTTCAAGATTAGACCATACCCATTGCGAAGAGAGGAATGTAGAAAGGCGTGAAAGTTTGAATTCTAGGGTACTGCTCCAAGTGGAAAATGCGTCGGACTCAGTAACACACTCGGGTTTATCTGCGCGTCGGATTCGGTGATATGGATGCGGTTTTGGATGCCAAGTTGCCAATTTCAATTTGGTTAAATAACAGTGACTTGGCTTCCCTGAGATTGAATTTGTACTGTCCAAAAAACTAACCGCATTAAGAAAGGTTATTTTCACACGTTGTTTTAGAGTGCCTGTCAGTAGTAATTTAGAGAGTGTGAAAATTACTATCCTAAATTTGGATTGGGAGTAAAAGAAAGGTTATTTTCGCACATTGTTTTAGAGTGCCTGCTAGTAATTTAGTAATTTAGAGAGTGTGAAAATCACTATCTTAAGTTTGAATTGGGAGGGGCTGTAATGCACCTCCGTACTACACTGTGTAGTATGGAGGTGCACTACAGCCCCGGATCCCTTGAGTTTATATTTGGTTCCACATGTTTGATAGTCTTTTAATAAGCTCCCTCCAGATTTTGATTTTGGAACAAATGGAAGTGCAAGTAGGATATGGAACACGACAGCTCTGTCAGGGAGTATTACTGCCTCCACCACATCACATTACTATTTGGAAGGAACTCCATTGCACTTATGCTAGTACATAAACTAAGGTCTCATCATGTATATGTGGTATTAAGAATTTGTTTGACCCAATCAATGGAAAAGAGTTTTGAAAACTCAAACCAGGGCACTATCCACCGAGTCTGAGATTTCAACCACTGAACCAACATCTTGGTTTTGATAGTATTTAGCATCTGGGAAAATGTTGTGGGCCGATATAGGATGGCACCTTTTCTTTTTTTTGATATAATGACATCAAAGCACAAATTTAATCTCTGCATGGGAGTCAGCTTTAGAATTTTTTGAGAGACAGAAAAAATAGTTTTACAAAACTAAGTGCTAAACCATGACCACCAGACAAAGTTAGCTGTGTCAACGTTTCGAAAAGAAGAAAATAAAACAAGGAACCAAAAATTATCAACAAGAAGAAAATAGAACAAGGAAAAACAAATTATCAACTTAACATAGACAAGAACGTCAAGAAAAATTTGAATAAGTAATAAGCAATCAGATATTGCTCCAATTAAACCATTTTGCGTTTTCTTCACCCGTTAGTGGCAGAACAAGTTTGTCTAATTTCCCCATCATCCCCGGTCTTCACTCCGATACTGGAAAGCTTCAAAAAAGACTCTGCCCAACCATCAAAAAACCTGTTCTGGTCATTTGCCAACACCGCGACTCTGTTCGCGGTCCTCTCATTTTGAACCAAAACCGAGTCCGATTGGAATAAACCCTTGTGGGCTAGGAGTACTTTGAAGTAATTGTTGTCGAATCGGAGGGGTGTTTGGGGATCATTGTTGATTGTAGTGGACGAACTTACCCCTGCTGGGCACTGTTTGGTGAGCTGGTTTGCATAGTCTTTGTCCAGAGATGTGTCAATGAGTGTGAAACTGCCTTTGGGGTCGGCTTTAAATCTGTCCATGAATGCACTGCAATGGGCTGACCCTATGGTGTGGGCTCCTGCAACATTCCCAAACCATGCACAT
>CM033798.1:41851653-41862258 GCA_019656835.1 Rhododendron ovatum | reverse complement strand
GAAATTGGACGAGTGGATCGCGTTGAATTATAATTGGACGGATAGATCGTCGTTGATTTGAAATTGGACGGATAGATCGTCGTTGATTTGAAATTGGACGGATGAGATCGTCGTTGAATTGAAATTGGACGGATAGATCGTCGTTGAATTGAAATTGGACGGATAGATCGTCGTTGATTTGAAATTGGACGGATAGATCGTCGTTGATTTGAAATTGGACGATGGATCGTCGTTGATTTGAAATTGGACGATGGATCGTCGTTGATTTGAAATTGGACGGATAGATCGTCGTTGATTTGAAATTGGACGATAGATCGTCGTTGATTTGAAATTGGACGGATAGATCGTCGTTGATTTGAAATTGGACGAGATAGATCGTCGTTGATTTGAAATTGGACGGATAGATCGTCGTTGATTTGAAATTGGACGGATAGATCGTCGTTGATTTGAGATTGGACGGATAGGATCGTCGTTGATTTGAAATTGGACGGATAGATCGTCGTTGATTTGATTTTGGACGAGTCTCTGCTTGGGGATGGGCCCAAAACTTCTCAGAATAAGTCGGGCTTTACACTTGGAGAATAAATTCCGGCGCGGGACATGAATTGGGCCTAAGGCCCACAAACTACTGGCGTACGGCACGCCAACACTGGCGTACGCCAGAATGTGCCGAGATCCGAGCCCAGATCCGAGCCCAGACCCGGCCCAAACGTCCCATACGACGTATACACTCCGAACCAGTGCAGAAACCGCTCTTCTTCGGTTTTGAAACTCTCAACACTCCGAAACTCTCCCAAATCCTCAATCTCTTACTCAAACTTTGATTTCCTTTCCAAAATCCACGCTACCCAACTCATCCATGGCAGAAACTGGTGGTAGTGGCGGCAATGGCGCTGCCGGTGAGGAGAGAAACCGGCCAGGGGGTGAAATCGAGGCCCCAAGGCCACAAATCGACGATCAAACGACCGTGGGGGTGTCGTCGAGCGCCGGCGCTGGCGGTATAGGCGGCGGCGATGGCAGTGGTGGCCATGCAGTGGAGGCTAGCGGTGGCGAAGGGCGGCGTACGCCAGGATCAGAGGGGCGTACGCCAGGTTCTACAGGGTCAGTGGGCCCACGGGTCCGTCGTTTGGACGCCCGGAGTGGTGTAGAAGGGGTGGTGATCACGGGGCTAGGCCCGGTTGTGGCCGGCAGTAGTGGTGGCGGCAGTAGTGACGTTGGTGAGGGCGGTGGTGATGGTGGTGATCGACCGGGGACGCCACGGAGAGATCCGGCAAGGGGCAAGGCTCCTGCAGTTGAGGAAGGTGCACCAGGAGGGGTACCCGCGGAAGAGGTGGCGTTCCGGCCAGCAGTGGGCTCTTCGGCGCATGTCCCCATTACTCGGGGCGACTTTGCGGAGTTTGTGTCCGAGGAGGAACTCGGACGGCTGCTCCGGGAGAACCCGGGAGTGGTGGCTGCAGTGTTGGCTGCACGGGAGGACCGGGCCCGGCAGGTTGAGCGGGCGCAGGAGGAGGAGCGCCTGAGAGAGGAGGCCGAGAGGGCCAGGGCCGAGGAGGAGGCCTTTGAGAGCGAGGCCGGGGCTGCAGAGGAGGCGCAGGGGGAGGTGTGGTCCTTTGAGCGGGCGACGACGCTTGCAGAGTCCGCCCGGCTGGCACCCCGCCGTCAGTTCGACGCGGCCACGTACGCTCCGCCCGAGCCACACTTGTTTATACCGTCCGGGGTCGAGAGCCTCGCGCCTTTGAGGGGGAGTTACGACGCCGAGCTGATACTGAGGGACCCTCAGAGGCACCTGTCAGTGGACTGGGCACAGGTACCTTTCGAACTTGCTTTGATATTTCATGCTTTGTCGCTTTTATGATATGCAATTAGAACTGTGGTAGCTTAGCTCATAATGCATGTAGATTAGGAACCTTGACTGTAACCTGACTGTGAAAATGGAACCTTGAATAGTATGCCTCGACGTAGAAACTTGACTTGAATGATAGAACACTTGAAGTAGTTGAATCGACTTGTAGAATGCCCATGACTTTGAAAAACGGTTAGTGCCAAACTTGAATCGACATTAAGCGGCCTCGACTTGGTAAGGCTGTCTTTGAACGTAGACACTCGACTAGAACGTGATACTCGACTAGGTAAATTGCCATGACACGTTGAACGCCCGGATGGCGTGCCCTGTAATTTGTATTCGACCATACGGATAAGCTGAAAACCTGTGCAAATCGCCTGAGAGATGTGTCCTGAGAGAAAAGAGGCCCTGTAGCTCGGAACTTGACTGAAAAATACCCTTGAATTGACTCGACTGATAACGGAACTGAATGGTATAGCATGAGTGCCCGGTAGCTTTGCTCGACCTTTATGATGCTCATTTCGACTGTAGAGTTACCTTTTGAGATTCTGAATTCGACTAACGGTTTGGATTGCCATTACTGATGAAATTCTTTCTGTTGTCTGTCTTTGTTGTGCAGAGGGGAGCAGCCAGCACCCGGGGCCACTGGAGGTCCGGCGAGCTCGCTCGAGCTGTACAGGAGTTTGCCCGAGCAGGTCAGGGCCTTGGTTGACGCGGCAGGATTCCGGCCTTTATCCTCACACTGACGCCCGTGAAGAGCGACCACGCTCTGTTGACGGCGCTGGCCGAGAGGTGGTGGGATTCTTCGAACTACCTTCCACTTGCCGATTGGGGAGATGACGGTGACTCCGTCAGACTTTGCAGCGCTCACCGGTCTGAGGGTAGGAGGGGAGCCTATTCCGTTCGACTCGGAGATGTACAGGGACTCCTGAGGCTCTGGCGTGGTTTTTGGGGCAGGCGCCGGCAGGTGAGGCGGAGACTGTCCACTATGACCAGTTCAAGCGGTACTTGCACGGGAGGGAGCCTGAGTCAGACTTGGAGGCGGAGCAGATGGCCAGGGCCTATTTGCTGTACTTGTTCGGGGCTACATTGTACCCGAACAAGCGGTCCACGGTGCACTTGTCCTACTTGCCGGCCCTCTATGACTTGAGCACGGCCTCGAGGTTTGACTGGGGAGGAGCAGCGCTGGGTACCTGCTATGGTTTCATGGGGGCTTTCTCGCGCGGGAAGAAGGCGACCTGCCGGCTACTGGAGGGTGTGGGAGGTAAGAAACAAAGCCTGTCATTTACTTACCGCTTTTCCATTTACTGCACTTGTACTTTGATTTGCACATGAACTGTATTCTGACGCTTTGATTGTTTGACCATTTGCAGCTATGGGCCTACGAGGTGCTGAAGATGTACCCTCCGGAGAACAAGTGCCCGAACCTGAGGATGCTTCCCCGTGCCATGATTTGGGGTCCTATGTACAGCGGGAAGAAGAAGTCAAGAGGGAGCCTCCTAGCTTTCCGGACCTACCTCGACGAGCTGTCTGGCACTCAGGTATGCAACATGTTGAATTTGATCATTCTGCCCGTAGAATTGCTTTAATGCTGTCGCTGATGCTTTACAAACTGTGCCATTGCCTTGCAGGTGGATTGGAACCCCTGGAGCGGCGCTGAGCCTGAGCCTGAGCCTAAGTACCTGGCGGAGAGCAGGGTGGTGACTGCGAGCCGGGTGCTGTTGGAGTCGGCCTTCGGGTGGCGGTGGTACCTGGGTGACCGGGTGACACGGCAGTCACTAGGCGCTCTTGACTTTCAGGTGCCCGGGCCGCTGCCTCCTCACGCTTCCCACACGGACAAGTATACCCTGGCTGAGCTGAGGCGCTTCACTGTTCCGACCGGGCTGGCTGCCTTTCTGAGGCCTGAGCGTGACTACGCTGTCTACCGGAGGCAGCACTTGGCGAGGCCGCTCGGCGTGCTTGGAGCATGTCGCCGTGCAGAGTGAGGCGCTTGAGGCTGGCGAGGAGAGGCGGAGCCGAGAGAGCAGGGCAGCCCGCCCGAGAGAGAGGAGCGACCATGCCACAGCGACCGGGCTGCCTCGGCTTTCTTGGACCCTAGCAGTGCGGGACGCCCAAGGAGAGGAGGCCATTGTTCAGTTCGAGCCTGCTAGGACGGACCCGGCAGAGATAGTAGGACCGGTAAAACATTCCTTATCCCTCTTGTAGTTTCTGCACTTTACTTTCAGCATGTATACTTGGCATTTGATTCTGACTTTGCCCGATAATTGAATTGCAGGCCCCGATGGAATGGGTGCGGGAGGCAGCTCGGCTGATAAAGGCCATGGAGAAGGAGTTCCATAAGATAGCTGGCGGCGCCTCTTTGCAGTTGCAGTACCCACCTCCAGCTCCGGCTCCCGCTGAGCAGCCTCAGGTATAACCTTTCGCTTTGCTTTTGAATATGGCCGCTTTTGAACTTTCCTGCACTTTGCATTTCAATATATACAATATGCACAATGTATGCTAAATGATTTGAATGACCATGCAGGGACATGCTAGGGCGGCTCCTAGGAGGAAGAGCGTGCGGCCTCCTCCAGCGAAGAAGGCAGCTTCGAGCTCCTCACAGCCGGCAGCCGTGGTGGAACGGGTAGCACAGACCACTCCGGCCAGCGAGGGGCTCCAGTTCCGTCGAGAGCTGAGGAAGAGGCCTGCCGAGAAGAAGCCTGCCGAGGGACCCTCGCAGAAGAAGAGAAGAGAAGAGGAGGAAGAAGCAGAGGAAGAAGAAGAAGAGGAGAGTACATCCCTCAGCAGCGGCTCCGACTCAGCGAGCGACCCTAGGTTCCGCATTGACCCTCGAGAGGTGGAGGACAGCGAGGAAGACGACGACGAGGAGGACCTTTTTGATGACTGAGGGCTATCACCGAGCCTTAGTCTACTTTGCTAGCATTGGACACTTTGATACGTTGGATACTTTGACATTTTGACACCGATTCCTTGATACTTGGTATTTTGATGCTTTGGATGGGGCCTGCGTGCCTCTTTGACCTTTGGGCGAGTGTGCCCTGCTACATTTAGTTCTGCCCGGGCCGTTGTGCCGTTTGATACTTGATACATTCCCACCGTTAGCATTTTGACACTAGTAGTATATAACATATGCAATTTCGGTTTTATCGTTTGCTTTTGCTTTGATGAGTTTTGACAAAAGAAAAGGATAAATCCTCCGCTAATATCTAATATGCATTGATGAACGGCCTGAATCGACAACAAACACTTACATATGTACAAAAACACATTAGCTCGAAGAAACGATGGATAGAAACGTCCTAGGATACGACACGTATCCCAGACACGCGGGGGATACGGGCATTTTAGGCGTTGGCAAGCCAAAATCCGTCATTTACCCCGGGGAAGGAAACTGACCCTTTTGAAAGGTGACATAGGATGCACTAATGACTTGTACGAACCATCAAAACCGATAGAAAAGTCCCGGTGCAAGGGAAAAGCCAAGAAAATGCTAAAAATGCCATAAAAACGGCATAAGACGCCAAAGATGACTCGATATAGTCCCGGACTGAAACCGACACCCCCACACAGTCCCATAAGTCCTATGTGACTTGTGTGGCATGACAAAACTTGGCAAATGCCCTTGAAACGAGATTTGACCTCTCGTATCCTTGATTTTAGCTCGACACGGGCCACCGAGGGTCCAAAATCTTCATCGAGCGTGGCTTTTGGAATCCGACGCTTGGCCATAGTCTTAAATAGTCATTTGTGACTTGTAGGAACCAACAAACGGCCAAAACCAGCCCCGGAATCGAAAACGACCACACGGAGGCAGTAGCTGCTGCAAACTGGTTTCTGGTGAAGCCTACTGGCGTACGCCAGAAGTTGAGGGCAGTACGCCAGTAGGTGGGGACACGGACACGCCAGTAAATAACTGGCGTACGCCAGGTTCCTGAGTGCCAGATCCACTTGACTGACCAACTGTCCTTTTTCGGGGGCCACTTTGTTTTTACCCCCACACGGTTTGCACACGGTTTCTGGGTTCCCAGGGGGCAGTGTCCTTTGCAGGAGCATGATTTGGAGTCTAGCATGAGGCTTTGGATGCCTCATTGGTGGAAAATCTTTCAAAGGGCCAAGGCCTATAAAGCAGAGGCCTTGCAATGGTTCTCCAGGACTGCTTGCTCCCTCTTTCATCAGTATACTGCAACACTTCATGGATAACCCCCTCCCAACTTTGCTCAGGCCATGGTTAGCGCAATTTCTAAGTGTCGACTGGCTCAATTTCCAATACCACGGCCTTGCCTCGTTCCGCTTCCTTCGACATGTGCCACTCCGCCCGGCGCTCTTGCGGGCTGCTCTCAGATTCTGGGATCCTGACGTTCATGTCTTCCGTTTCGGTGATGACGAGTTGTGTCCGACAGTCGAGGAATTCCAGGCCTATCTCCGGACCTACTCGTCCTCTACACTCGTTGTCCCGCCTTACCAGGCGAGCATGCCCAAATTGCTGGCCAGCTCGCTCGACATCTCTCGGGGCTTGGCGAGCGCTATCCTTGAGGGTGGCCAACTGAATGTCATGCGCCTGATTGAAATGTACAGCCCGGATGGTGACCTGGACAACAATGAAGTGCAAGCGCGTCGCCGTTTTGCCTTGGTAATCTGCCTGCTTGCCGCTTTTCTGCTCGTGCCGGCTCATGGGCAGGTTAGCCCGTCACTTGTGAGCGTTGCTGCCCAGATGGGGGCCAGGAGAAATGTGATCCCTTTGGTTTTGGCGGAGACACTCTTGGGCTTGGACTTGGTGTATACGGGCCAGTCGGCCGTTTTCAGCGGCAGCCCGCTTTTGCTTCAGGTAATCTCACTCAGCTCACCTTTTTCTGGCTATTCGCACGTTCTCATTTTACCTCGACACTCGGCTTAGGCTGCTTCCTAGCTCCTCACTTGTCTTTTCCCTCAGGCTTTATCTGGTTTCTTACTTGTCTTTTCAGCTCATGCAGTTGTGGCTGTCGGACAAGCTGAATCTCTTGCACCCTCCGGTAGCGGGTTGGAATCTCTTTCCGAAGAGGATCCATCAAAGGGAGATGCGGTATCCGGACATGGACATAGAAGGCTGGTATGAGTTCATGCAGCAAATGCAGCCTGATGAGATTGCTTGGAGGTGCCCCTGGCTGGACCTTCCGGATATGGCTGTTTCCTCCGATGGATTCGACAGGATGGTGATTGCTGGGCTGTCGAGCTTCACTTTCTACATTCCCGGCCGCATCCTTCGACAGCTAGGTGCCTCTCAAGAAAACCACCGTGTCAGCATTGGGGATTTCCGTGTCCCGAATTTCAACGCTCAAACGCTCAACGGTTATCAGAGGCGCTGGGGCCTTAGAGCCCTTCAGGCTGAGATGCCAGAGTTTACCACAGGGCTAAGGAGCCGCTACAGACAGTGGCTGAGAGCAGAGGTGAATGCAAGAGAAAATATTAACTGACTCCGGGCCACTTTGCTATGCTTAGAATAAACTGTGAGCCGTTAGGCTTCTCAAGCATTTTGTTCTGTTTTTCATGCTTCAACTGTTTTTAAGGCTTTTATGCTCAGCTTATGTATTAGAAGTAGTAATTTGCAATAAAGTTGAAAGACGATGGGTTTCCCCCTTCTGATTCACTTCAATGCATCCTTGACTCGAGCTCGACCTTCCCAAACTGTGACATGTGCCCAGAAATGTCCAACCTGGATCGAACTTTTGATGGAATGTGACCGAATCTCGAGGTGAGATTGCCTACGTATCCCTTTTCAAGGAATCAGGTCAGAACGTAGTTCAGGCTAAGGTTCTACTCGTGTATTTTACCTCTCCTTTTACGCTCTAACTTTTGCCTAGTGCCGCCTTTTCAGGTTTTCGGCCTAGCGAGCTTTCGACTTGTGCCTATTTATTTTTGCCTAGAACCGCCCCCTTGGGTTTTCGGTCTAGCAGGCTGCTCTAACTTTTGCTTGGAATCGCCCACCCTTGTGGTTTTCGACCCAACGAGCATCTCTCAGGGATAGTAACGCTTGAGTTGATCCAGGTTGACCAGGGTGCTGAATTCGTTGCCAGTCGAGGTCAATAAGCTTAGCAGCGCCTCCGGATAGGATAGTCTTGATGATGTAAGGCCCGGATCGCTTCGGCCTGAATTTCCCGCGAGGATCAAACACCGGAGCCCGGATCTCCTTTGTAACCATGTCTCCTTCGACCAAGCCCCTGGACTTCACTTTCTTGTTGAACGCCCGGGCAATTCGACGCTGATACCCCTGAACATGATACAAGGCCCGGAGCCGTCTTTCATCAAACAACATTAGCTCGACAAACCTTCCACTCAAGCCATTCAGACTTCTTCGAGACCGCTTTCGACCATGATTCTCAGTGACGGTACCTCCAGCTCGATGGGAAGTACTGCCTCCATCCCGTAGACTAGGGAGAAAGGAGTTGCACCCGTTGAAGTGCGAATTGACGTTCGGTACCCCCAAAGGGCGAGAGGCAGCTGCTCATGCCAATCCCTTGCAGACTCAGCGGTCTTCTTGATGATCATCTCGACATTCTTATTCGCAGCTTCGACGGCTCCATTCGTTTGCGGGCGATAGGTCGTTGAATGATGGATCTCGATGCCGAACTCCTCGAAGAGCTCCAGAACCCTTCCTTTGAAATGACTACCGTTATCTGACACGAATGCCTGAGGAACCCCGTACCGGTAGATGATATTCTTTCGAATGAACTGAGCAACCTGGACCGTTGTCAGTGTCTTGTAAGATTCGGCTTCGACCCACTTAGTGAAGTAGTCTATCGCCACCAGTATGAACCTTGTGACCATTCGAAGCAGACGGCCTGATCATCCCAATAACATCGATGCCCCAGACAGAGAAAGGCCATGGCGAGGTCATGCCATACAGTTTAGATGGAGGGACATGCTGTAGGTTCGCATGGATTTGACACTTGTAGCAGCGCCGTACGTAGTCGATGCACTGTGATTCCATTGTAGACCAGAAGTAACCCTGCCTGAGGATCTTCCTAGCAAGCATGACACCGCTCATGTGAGGCCCACAGACTCCTTCGTGAACTTCCTCCATGATCCTTGTTGCTTCGACGCCGCTGACGCAGAGCTTGTGCATCCCGCAGTGAGACCTTCGATACAGCTTTCCCCCACAGATGATGTACTGAGAAGCCAGCCTTTGCAAAGCAATCCGATCCTTCTTCGTGGCCTCGGTAGGAAATTCCCCGCGCTCCACAAAGTTCCAAATGTCGTGGTACCATGGTAGGCCATCATCGACATCATCAATGGCGTTGATATACTCATAAGCGGGCAAGTCTCTCTGTTCAATCACAATCGGCCGCATCTTGACACCTATTGGAAGTTCGATCATTGAAGCCAAAGTCGCCAAAGCATCGGCGAACTGATTCTTCAAGCGTGGGACATGGGTGAAAGTCACCTTATTGAAGCGAGGAATCAGTTCTTCCAAGTCTTGGTGATAAGGCTTCAGCTTTTCCTCTACGAACCTTCCAATCTCCATTGGCCTGGGAAACCTACCAAGTTCGAATCCCCAATTACTTCTAACTTCTCGACGCCCAAGGCAATAGCAGCTTCCATTCCGACGATGCAGGCTTCGTACTCAGCTTGATTGTTGGTGACATCGAAATTCAGCTTGAAAGCGAGCGGAATGTGAGCGCCAGCGGGCGTGATTAGCAACACTCCGATCCCAAATCCCTTCTGGTTAGCAGCCCCATCAAAATAGAGCGTCCATACTTCCTCGACCACTGTTAGAACCTCCTCGTCGGGGAAAGTGAAATCCACATCTTCCGGGCCGTCGATCGGGTGATCGGCCAGAAATTCGGCCACGGCTCGTCCCTTTACAGACTTCCTCGTGACATGTTGGAGTTCGAACTCAGCCAGCAGAAGCAACCAACGTGCTAGCTTATGGGTGAGCGCAGGCTTCTCGAATAGGTACTTGATAGGATCCATTCGAGAAATCAGTCTCACCGAATAGGCTAGCATGTAGTGTCTAAGCTTTCTGGTAGCCCAAACTAGCGCCCAACACGTCTTCTCGAGAGGGGTGTAGCGCTCCTCGGACCCCACCATCTTCTTGCTCAGATAGTAAACAGCCTTCTCGACCCCATTGCTTCCTTCCTGTGCTAGCAAGCATCCCATGGCTGTTGAAGAAACGGACAGATAGAGAATCAAAGGTCGCCCTGGCGTAGGCGGCATCAGTACCGGCGGGTTCTGCAAGTACCCCTGAATAGACTCGAAGGCGGTTTGGCATTTATCTGTCCATTCGAACGGGACCCCCTTTTTGAGTAGACGGAACAACGGTTCGCAGGTGAGAGTTAGCTTGGCGATGAATCTGCTGATAAACTGGACCTTTCCTAGAAAACTTCGCACGCCCTTTTCAGACTTTGGCGGCTCCATCTCGAGGATTGCTTTGATTTTGGAAGGATCCACTTCGATTCCCCTTGCGGTGATCAGAAATCCCAACATTTTGCCTGACGTGACCCCGAATGTGCACTTCTGCGGATTCAGGCGTACGTTGTACTTGCGAAGCCTTTCAAGAAACTGCCTGAGCGAAGGGAGATAGTCCTTTTCCTTCCTTTGCCTTCACAATCATGTCATCGACGTAGATCTCAACGGTTTTGTGGATAAAATCATGAAACAAGGTCGTTTGAGCCCGTTGAAAAGTGCATCCGGCGTTCTTCAACCCAAACGGCATCTTCACATAGCAGTAAGTACCCCATTCCGTGACGAACGTCGTTTTCTCTTGGTCCTCGGGTGCCACAGAGATC